>APFE030172616.1:30820-52430 GCA_000404065.3 Pinus taeda
CCAGTTAGACTAAATACAACCAATTTAACAAAGCTAAACTGAACACAACTCCATCAACTGCACCTCCAGTCCACTAAACTCAACTCACTTGAGTTCTAACTGAAGTCGTGCATGCAAATATTCAACTAACCCATAAGAACTACGTATTTCCTTCATGCAATTGCATGTGCCACATCCGTAGCTTGAAATGAAGTGCTCCAAGAGAATAAGACAAAGTTTATAGTCCAAATATTATTGTGAGATAATAATATTTGACTTTTCTATTTTTGACAGTCAGTCTAAAAATAGACTTGATCACTCACAGTGTGATCACTCACACTTTCATCAAAAATAGAAGTCCATCTATTTTTCCAACTTGATCAATCATCCATAAACAGCAACCTGCAATCCATAGACATGATCCTTCTGTCTAAAAATAGACATAGTCTAAAAATAGACTTGCGCCAAAAATAGCCTGCAGGCCCACTTAGTGAAGGCGACTCTTTTCACTAAGCTCCATCATCTTGTTGCAATCTCAACAAAATTTTAGGTTGACTTTGGCGACTTAGTAGGCTTAAGGAGGCCACAATTTGGACAAAATCTAGCCACCAGATTCCGGTCAACCTAGGCTAGATTTTGGGCAAATTTGTAGCCTGGTTAGTTTGACTCCTTTGGTCAAATTTTAAATTTTTCGAAAAGGAATTATGATTATTTAAAATAAAAAAAATATAAAAGGGAGGTGGTGGGCCAGCACCCCCAGCACCCCACACCTCTCTATATATGAACATAAGACATAATTAAAAGGGGCCGGTGGGAGTTGAATCCACGGTTGGCGGGAGGTCCGACCCTACCCACGCGGCGACCCCACGTTGAACACCAAAACGTTAACACAACCACCCCCATTTAATGTTAAACTCAAAATTTAAAACAAGTGCGGACCAACTGTATAGTCACATAGGGTATGAGGAGGGCTGCCCAATGTGGACCCTACCCTGAGCAAAAATACACATGCGGGTTTTAAAAAAAACCATATTATATTAAAATGGGAGGGGCGGGTTTGACCACCCGACCCCTCCTCAACAAACACTTATATTTAACCATTGCGCTAACCAACCCCACATGGGTTAATCCGCTCGGGATTTAATATAAACCTTCATTTACCCAGTGCACCCAGATGGAGGAACCAAGAGCGGGCATGGAAAATGAGGTAGAATATTTTTTTATTAATTTTTAATGCAGGCAAAACCATGACTGAGCAAGATTTCCAGGAGGGTGAAATTTTCGCAGTGTCCAAATTGGACAAAATTTATGTCGATCTTACACCTCTTGGCGACACGAACTTGATGGCACAGTCAGTTTCCTGATGTGAGTAGCCAATTTGCAGAGGACCTGGAGGAGGGAACATGTATTCATTTATGTTCTTTTAAAAATGCAATCTTACACATCACAAAAGTAAAAGGTCTTGGAAGGGTCCTTTGTCACACTCGGACCTGGATCAGGTTGGTAAAAAGGGTTTCTATTGTGCACTAGCTACATCTTGTGTACATCGGAAACATGCTTCGGTTTGGTTACTACATATTTCTTCAACTGATTCCTTCCATATTATTGGACTGCGGGTTGCACTCGTACTGGATTGATGAAGGATGCCTTAGTGCCTTCCTTCTAGCAGATATTTTCCCATCGACTTCAACTCATTGCTTTGGGAACAAGGTCTAGAGACCATTTGGTAGTACCTTAGGGTTTGTAGTCATCAGTGGTAGATTTCTTCACTATCAACAGTGGGAATACATCATTGTCTCCTGATTTATAGATTCTTCCAAGTGTTTGACTTCAAATCATTTATTCGCACTAGTTAGATTGTACTGGGTAAATTAGCTGTCATCATCATTATCGATGAGTAGTATCACGTTTTTTAATGATATACATCAATGACCAGTGATCAAACGATTTCTCACATGGTCCACTTTAGGTCATTTATTCCCATTGTGTAGAAATATACCATGATGGTCAATGAAGACCTCGGGTTTACATCAACATTTGTTGGTTCACTTTCCAGTTCCTCCTGTTTTTGCTAGTCACACCATCTACCTTATATGTTGTAGTTCATCACAACGACATCCTATATGTTGGCACCAAAGTTGCATGCAGTACCATTTGTTCCACTATTTGACTTGGTACTTCTTGGATCAACTTTATGACTCCAGTGATCAACTTTCTACTTCAACATCATTGATCGGTTCTTTATACGTGATATTGTGACATGTACTTCTATGGATATGATAAGATGATCCACTATTTTCAGTTCTTTTATACTTGTATACATATTGGGTCCGTTTTTGTATTTGCTATGTGGACATGCTTTATTATCTCTGAGCATGGGTATGCCCACCTCAGACAACAACTTTCTTTCTGATCTCTTCCATTGGCTTAGCAGGCTAAAATCTGGTGAACTCCTCTCAGGTCCTTGCATTATCCTTTCTATACACTTAATACATTTCGGCCATCAAGTAACCCTTATGACCTCATATATTAGGGGGCATCTGTTATAGCACCATTTACCACCCTTGGTAGCTTTGATGCTCTATGATATGGCCTAGGGAAACCCTTCCCTACCATACTTGGTCCATTTTCTAAAAAACAATTTTTTAAATCCCTTACGTGATTATGCCCTATCTAAAGCATGTGTACACGTGAGTCAACCTATACCCAACCCACGTATATGTGTTAAAACATTAAAAAATATATAATCTCCCTTAATTTGGATGGTGTTTATGGTTTAACCAGATACCCACCTACTATAGCCTGTGGCCCAACTATTTCCCAATTGAAAAAAATAATTTACGGTTTAACCAGATACCCACCTACTATAGCCCGTGGCCCAACTGTTTCCCAATTGAAAAAAATAATTTGGAGAAGTATAAATACATCTCCATGGGAAGGCCTAAGGGGGGAGGAAGGATTAGATATTGATATTATAGTTGATTACATCCATGATAAAGTTTGAAGATATCCCTGTGCCTTTTTCACTCCCAGTCATAGGAAACCCCTGTTTGCTTCATGAGATGTTCATCATCCCTTCATGACATCCTTGTGTATACTTATGAAGGAGGATTGCTGAGGCATGGGTAGGAGTCAGCGGATGACTCAAGTTTTATTTTTTCCGTATTTTATTTATATTACATTAATAAAGAGGTGATGTCTTGTTCCTGATGATTATGGCCTTTATGCATTAATTTATGTCATGATTTTCTTATAAAATCTCACGTTACTTCTTATTTGCTTACATGCTTATATGATCTAACCTTGATATCATGAACATGCTTTCAGTTATTTTGTTGTATATGCTTTGCCTTGAATGAATTGCAGGTCTTAAAGCGCAAGGAAGAAGCAAAGGGTTTAAACCCTATGGGAATAACCTCAAACGTAGGACCTACAAATAAGACCTTCTGTACCAAGTTTAACTGTTTAAGTATTAGGATTGCTTGTTTGTGTGTCTCTTTATGTTGTATTTGCTCTGCACTGTTGGGGTTCCCAACCCAAGACCCTAAGGTGATTCTACCCAAAACAAAAGTGTGACCTTGTATATGACGAGACTGTCTCAGGTCAAAAATAAGCTTGTTGCCATCGGTGTGACTATCTTAGATGGAGATATGGTAAGGATTACCTTGAAGGATTCACCGAGGAATTGAATCCCTTCATTAAAGGGATCGTTGCCAGGGAGAAGATGCCAGACTGGGATAGGCCATGGGATGAATTCCTTCAGGAAGAGTTGCGAGATGAGGATCTTCATCCAAAGAAGAAGTCTTTCAATGATGACATGGCACTTACAACATGGATGAAGGGTAAGCAAGAGAAGGACTTGAGTAAATTCAAGTGTTTCAACTATGGCGAGATGGGTCATTATTCGTCGATATGTCCGATGAAGAAGAAGGGAGACGAAAAGAAGAGGAATGGAAAGAAGGCTGCCAATGTTTCCACTTCAACTCAGATAGATGATCTCTCCAGGAGATTGGAAGATGAAGACTTTGCTATGATTTCTCATTTCTTGTAGGGTATTGTCAATGAGGATGGATGGTACATGGACAGTGGTGTGACAAAGTATATGACAGGGTCAAAGGAGGTTTTTGAGACTCTAGCTAAATGGGACTCAAAGTTGTACATGGTGTCAGGTGAAAAGAGTTAGTTGGAGATTCAAGGATCGAGAGTTGTGCCATTTAGGATGGAGACAGGATGTGTGATGCAGGTTCGGGATGTACTGTTTGTACTAGGACTCAGATATACCATGATTTTTGTCTCGATCATCGAGAGGAAGGGGTTTGAGGTCTTGTTCCAAGATGGGAGGGCAAGACTCAGGCCTAGAGGCTCTAAGCCTGATGGGATTGTACTCGGAGTTAGAGAGCATGGTCTCTACAGGTTGACGGGCAAGCCTATGGATCATGGGAAGAAGCAAGTGTAGGTTCCATAGAAGTAGGAGCACATGCAGGTGCACGTGTAGGCTTTAGAGGAGCAAGTACAGGTTCCCAAGAAGAAGTTACACCTTCCCGAGAAGGTCTAGGTTCCAGAGAATCAGAGGAGTCTAGTTTGAGAGGGAGCTTGCAAATTCAGAGTGAGACTCTGCATCGCAAGAAGAGAGTGTGGTCAATGGGGAGAAAGGGCTTTCTTACAACTGGTAAGAAGGAATCATGGAGAGAGTGGAAGATGTTACAAGATAAGAAGAAGAAACAAGGTTCTTCCAACAATGACATTGACACTTCCGAGAAGGGTGTAGTTCATCGTACAAGGATTATAGTGATTGTGAGTGTCAAGAGTTGGGCAAGTGTTGTGAGTAGTGATGATGATGAAGAAGTACTTAATATTATTGGAAGTACCTCCCTCACTAAGAGGTAGTGTTTATCGAATCTTTTATCAGAGAATCCATAGTAAGAGAATTTTTATACCAACGTTTCGAATCCCAAATGGGATCCATCATCAGGGTTAAGAGAAATATGATAAAAAGAAGAGCGGGAAGGAAGAGATAAATACTCAAGAAGGGAAAGAATATTGAAGGGACAGCACAGGTCGGCTTGAAAGATTAATGAGATTTAAAATTAAACTTAAAATTAACTATAATTTTTATAAATTAATATTATTTAATTAATACCCATAAACAATAGACTAACATATATATTAATATTAATATCTAAAAACCTAATATATACATTAATATTAATATCATAAAGTTTGTGTAGATTGGGAGGTACTCCAAGCCCTAGGGTTCAGGGTTTGGAGCGAAAAGCACCACAATGGTCACTTGTGGGCTTGGAACCCAAGGATGGGGTTTTGCACCCAGTCATGTTTGGGGAAATTCCAAGAGCACATTTCTACATGTGATAGCATGATATGATATAGGGTAGAAAGGAGAATCCAATGCTTCAAGAATCATTGAATTCCGAGTTGTAGAAGTGGAGAAATGAATTTTTGAAGTTGAAAAGTAATTATTGGTTTTCGGCGACGATGGATATGGAGGGTAGTTGTTTTTCCATGCATAATCGATGCTCATTTATGGAAGAAAAGATGGGAATTAATGTCGGGATGAACAAAACTATTATTTATAGCAGTTGGTTGTGTCTGGTTAGCCATATCATATTGTCAATACAGGGAAGAATTTCCAAGAAGATGACCTCAAATAGCAATGGAAGTGGTGGCGTGGTAAGGTTTGGTCACAACGGGAACTTAGGGGACATTTTTAATAGATCCTACAAGCAAGTGATAAAGGAAATCGTGAAAGAAAATAAATAAAACATGGCAGTTCTATATGCCCAACTGTCGGGGATTGGTAAAGACATGGAATTTCTCCAGAAAACTATGGAAAGTCTAAGCACAAATGTTTTGAGCCTGAGTCACAAGGTGGAAAACATTGAGTTAAAAGTTGAGACAATCACTGTGGGTATGTTGAAGGAAGTCTTTGGATTTGGGGATGACTCTGTCCCTCATGATGAAGGTGTTGCCGGCGTTGCAATTCGAGACCTGGAACCTGGGGATGGTGGCTCAAAGAATTGGTCACACCTTCAGATGAGGCTTTGACATAATTTGAACTTGTTAACATCGGGTAGCAATTTTATTTTCTAGTCACATATATGTTTTGTTGATCAATAGAGTATGGTGGAGTCTTTTGGGATATCTATAGTATAATCTATGTAAAAAGATTATATGTAAATAATACTGGTAGCAATAAGGTCCTTCTTATGTTTAAAATGTTGAACAATTCTGAAAGCTCGCTCTCCAAGAATATATGGGACCTGGCCCGTTTCTAGTTTTTCTAATGAAAAAAGCTACCCTTTTTATTTTAAAAAAATACATAATGACAAAGTACAATATCAATTATGAAGACCAACCATAGTTACATTTTCAACACCTGCCCCTCTCAAGAACAACAATGGTACACTAAAAAAAGATGAGCCAATAAAGGGAAATGAGATGCAAAAATCCCAATGTCGTAGCTCATAATATTGCTTCCTCTTCTACAACTCCCTTTGATGTATTTTCACAAGGTCAGCCTAAGCCTTTGAATCTAGTAACTAAAAATGAAGTCCTTGTCATGGAGGAAGAAAAAGAAGATGACAAAGGGGTGAATACCCAAGTTGATGAGCTTGTTCTGGACAATCTTGTTCAAGCTTCTCCCCATCAAAATCTCAAGTCCCCCTGCCACTCAGATAGAGGGGGAAAATGTCCCAAGGGCATGACAACAGATCATCAAGGATCAAAAGAAGATCTGAGTCAATTCCTCACGAGAAGTGAAAAACAAAAAACTAAAGTGGTCCAACAACTCTTCCAAATTTGAAATAGAAAACATCAAAGTAAAAGGAAGGCCCAAAAATAAAGAAGGAAAGCAGAAGCAGAGGAAAATATCAAATTGGAGAACCCGTCTCAAATCATCAAGATTCTAAACAATGTGAGCAGTAGAGAGCATGGAAACACCTCATTTGGAGGAGGTAAATCATCTTCCTCAAAATCCAAATGAAAGTAACATCTTAGAACATAAGGTGCCTAGGAAACCTGTTAAGTCCGAGGTAGTAAAATATTTGATTAGAATGGAAGAGCCATAACTTTTATATTACAAGAGACACAAATATTTGATGAAGAGATTATAACACAGTCAAGATCCTTTTGAAATAATAGTGTTGGGGTTGCCCAAAGTTCTTGTGGCACTTCTGGTGGCCTAAGCATTTTTTGGACAAATTCTAATCTCAAACTAAAAAACAACGACAAGTCTAAGTTTTGCATCATAGTCAATTTAGAAGGTATTTGCTCAAAATAAGCATTCTATTTTATTAATATCTATGTCCCTATTAGCTATAGTGGTAAAGAAGAATTATGGGAATCTTTAATAAGGTTAAATGAAGAGCAGTGGCACACTAATTGTATCATTGGTGGGGATTTCAATACTATCCTTCTCTTTTATTAGAAGCGAGGAGGTTCTATCATCCAAGATCTTTTCTGTTAAAAAATGAAAGACTTTATAAATGATTGGGACATTCTAGACATGGTTTTGAAAAAAGGAAAATACACATGGAATAACAAGAGAAGCAGACCAAGACATATAGAGGCTAGGCTCGATCACTTCCTTATTCGTAGTAACTAGCTTGTCAAATGTATCGAATGCCCTTCTTTTATCTTGGAAATAGGAGATTCTTACCACCTACTAATAGAGTTAAATATTAACCACCCAGAAGACTTGGGTCCAATCCCACTTTGATTCAACCTTGGGTGGCTCTAGAAAGAGGGAGTTTTAGAATTAATTAAGCAAGCCTAGGCTTCCCTGGTCAAGGATTCCTTGGCCTTTTTTTGGGATACTAAGTTGAAATCAATAAAGAAAGCTATTTGTTCATGGGCCAAACTCAATTTCAATCCCCTAAGTCATGAAAAAACATAATTATTAAGGTAGTTGGCGATTCAACAAGCTCAGATGGATTCAAGCCCAATCATGGAGGAACACATCAAAAAAGAAATGCAAATAAGTAGCCAATTATATTCCCTTAGCAGGTAGGAGGTAGAGTATTGGCACATGAAATTAAGAAGCCTCTGGTTAAAGGTAGGGGATCACAAGACATCCTTCTTTCATAAACAAGCCAGGGCTCGGGAGACCAAAACTTGAGTTAAGGAAATCATTCCAGAAGGTAAGTCACAATTTTCCACCTTTCCTGAAATCAAGCATGAAGCATTTATCTTTTTTAGAAATTTATATTCCAAGGATAAAGAGAATGATCTTGGTGAGGTGAACCCATTCATATCTTGTCTGCCATCCATTGTCTCTTATCTTTAAAACCTCTACCTTATGAATCCAATAGGAGGATGAAATCATTGATGCCATTTGGTATTTTGATCCAAACAAAGCCCCTGGTCCTGATGGTTTCCCTATATGCTTTTATTGATCATGTTGGGCCCTCGTCAAAAGAGACCTAATGAGAATGTTGAATACGCCAAGAAGCAAAGGGAAGATGGGCAAGAACACTATTTCTTCCTTCCTCGCCCTTATCTCGAAAGAAACTAAGCCTTCATCTTTCTCTCAATTTAGGCCCATATCCATGTGTAACACATCCTATAATATCCTAACCAAATTCATAGACAAAAGGCTAAGATATCTTATCCCTTTAATTATTTCTAAAAACCAAGGGATTTTTTTAAAGCATAGACAAATCCTAGATAATTCCATCCTTATCCAAGAGGCCATTCAATTCAACAGGTAAAGTGGTGAACTTGGCATGATTATAAAACTTGATATGGTGAATGCCTTTGACCGAGTCTGCTACTCTTTCCTTTTTTTTTTGTCTTGGAAAAGCTTGGATTGAATAGGGATTTCATCAATTATATTAGAGCATGCATTGGTAGACCCTGGATTGGCCCTCTCCCTCCTTGTTGCGTATTATATTAAGTTAATATAAATTTATTCATGAGAAGTTGTACAGTTATGGTGAATAAGGTTAATTAATATTGATTGATATTAATTGATTAATTTTTATTACTTTAACATAATCCACTTTAATTTAAAATATATTAAACAATTAAAAAAATTAGATGAAATACATTTGTTTAAAATAATATAAAACACTTGAGATGCAATCTAGATCTAATTTTCTAAGTTTCTATCACTCGGTGCAGAAAAGCTTCACATTATGAAGTGTTTTCACTTTTAATTAGAAAAAGGTAGACAATCTAAATCAATTTATTTATTAATTGATAAATTTGTTTGAAATTAAATTCATTTAAACATTAAAACATTCTCAAAATTTGAAATGCAATCAAATTTATTAATTTATTATTATTATATTATTATTATTATTTGCATTCTATATTAAGTTAATATACATTTATTTTAATACTGAAATACCTGTTTATATCCATCTTAACTCCAAATCTACCAAGCATCGAGAGGGATCAAATTTATTTTCACTCTAAAAGAAGTTTGCACCTGAATAGATTTGTTCCCTCTCGGCGTTTCGTAGACATGATAGGCCATTACAAAATATCTTCCATACTAGGCCGGAGAGCACATCTTGACACAATAATAGTGTATTAAATTTAAGAAATAATTAATACACCCAAAAGTTCCATTAGGGTGAGGGATTTAGTTCTGTAGTTTGCTCTGCAAACTTTGATTTTGTAAGTGGAATCCATTTCTATTCCATTTTTGTACCCAATGGATTTTCTCTTCCCGTGATTTTGATTTCATCATGTTTGCTCAGGTGGGGAGGGGAGAGATCCCCTCCTACAAACAAATAATTACTAGAGAAATTATTCTGAAAGCTAGTGGTTTAGAAGTAGCTCACCTGGAAGATAGCTCTCAGGAGAATGTGGCTTTAGGAGCTTAGTGCCAATCTAGTGGTGGACGCACAAGCCAATGCCGGGGTGGTATTAGAGAAAGGATCTTTACGTATTAAAAACTCAGTTGAATTATGTCATATCCATTGATACAATATAAAATTTTAAGACCACTGTAGTACAACTAGAGTACGGGTTTGTAGAACCTCAGTTAGGCAGTTATTATGGACAACATCCGGATGGCTTTTTGCAGAGCATTGGAGCAGGGGCGGTTGGTAGGAAGTTATTGAACATGTGTGATAGTGGGAGTTCAGAGGCCATGATCTGTGACATGTGAGATTTTAGTACTTGGTTATTTGCTTAGCTATTTATTACAGTTCCATTCATGGGCTGGGTAGGTACCATCACTCTTCATTCCAAGCTTGTTTTAGCGACGGTGGAGATGGAGGGTAGTTGTTTCACCATGATGCAAAATCACTCATTTATGGAAGAAAAGATGGGAATGAATGTCAGGATGGACCAGACTATTATTTATAGCAATTGGTTGTGGTTGGTTAACCATAGGATATTGTCAGTACAAGGAAGAATTTCCAAGAAGATGGCCTTAGCTAGCAATGGAAGTGGTGGCGCGGCAGGGTCTGGTCATAGCGGAACTTAGGGGACAATTTTGATAGCTCCTTCAAGCAAGTGATAAAGGAAATAGTGAAAGAAATCAAAGAAAACATGGCAGTTCTATATGTCCAACTATTGGGTATTGGTAAAGACATGGAATTGCTCCAGAAAACTATGGAAAGCTCGAGCACAAACGTTTTGAGCTTGGGTCACAAGGTGGAAAACATTGAATTAAAAGTCAAGACAACCACTATGGGTGTGTTGAAAGAAGTATTTGGATTTGGGGATGGCTCTGTCCCTCATGATGAAGGTGTCGTGAGTGTTGTAATTCGGGACCTTGAACCTAGGGATGGAGGCGCAAAAGAACTAGTCACGCCTTCGGATGAGGCTTTGGGAGAATTTGAACCTGGTAGCATCAGGTAGCAGTTTTATTTTGTAGTCACATATATTTTTGTCGATAAATAGAGTATGGTGGAGTCTTTTGGAAGATCTATAGTATAATCTATGTAAAAAGCTCGTATGTAAATAATACTAGTAGCAATAGGGTCCTTCTTGTATTTAAAACGCTGAATAATTCTGAGAGCTCGCTCTCCAAGAATGTATGGGACTTGGCCTCTTTCCAGATTTTATAATGAAAAAAGCTACCATTTTTATCTAAAAAATACATAATGGCAAAGTACAATAGCAATTATGAAGACCAACCATAGTTACATTTTCAACACCTCCCTCTCTCAATAAGAACAATGGTACACTAAAAAAATATGAGCCAATAAAGTGAAAGGAGATGCAAAAATCCAAATATCGTAGCTCATAACATTTCTTCCTCTTCTGCAAATACCTTTGATGTATTTTCACAAGGTCAACCTAAGCCTTTGAATCTAGTAACTAAAAACGAAGTTCTTGTCATGGAGGAAGAAAAAGAAGATGACAAAGAGGTGAATACCCAAGTTGATGAGCTTGTTTTGGACAATCTTATTCAAGCTTCTCCCCATCAAAATTTCAAGTCGCGATGTTGTAATTTGGGACCTTGAACCTAGGGATGGAGGCGCAGAAGAACTAGTCACGCCTTCGGATGAGGCTTTGGGAGAATTTGAACCTGGTAGCATCGGGTAGCAGTTTTATTTTGTAGTCACATATATTTTTGTCGATAAATATAGTATGGTGGAGTCTTTTGGAAGATCTATAGTATAATCTATGTAAAAAACTCGTATGTAAATAATACTAGTAGAAATAGGGTCCTTCTTGTATTTAAAATGCTGAATAATTCTGAGAGCTCGCTCTCCAAGAATGTATGGGACTTGGCCCCTTTCCAGATTTTATAATGAAAAAAGCTGCCCTTTTTATTTAAAAAATACATAATGGCAAAGTACAATAGCAATTATGAAGACCAACCATAGTTACATTTTCAACACCTCCCTCTCTCAATAAGAACAATGGTACACTAAAAAAATATGAGCCAATAAAGTGAAAGGAGATGCAAAAATCCCAATATCGTAGCTCATAATATTGCTTCCTCTTTTGCAAATCCCTTTGATGTATTTTCACAAGGTCAACCTACGCCTTTGAATCTAGTAACTAAAAACGAAGTCCTTGTCATGGAGGAAGAAAAAGAAGATGACAAAGAGGTGAATACCCAAGTTGATGAGCTTGTTTTGGACAATATTATTCAAGCTTCACCCCATCAAAATTTCAAGTCCTCCCTCCCCGCGCACCCCGCACCTCCCCCGTCCACCCCCCCAACTCAGAGAGAGGGGGGAAAAGTCCCAAGGGCATGACAAAAGATCATCAAGGATCAAAGGAAGATCGTAGTCAATTCCTCATGAGAAGTGCTAAAAAAAACTAAAGTCATGCAACAACTCTTCCAACTTTGAAATAGAAAAGATCAAAGTAAAAGGAAGGCCCAAAAATAAAGAAGTAAGGAAAGCAGAAGCAGAGCAAAATATAAAATTGGAGAACTAGTCTCAAATCATCGAGATTCTAAAGAATGTGAGCAATAGAGAGCATGGAAACACCTCATTTGGAGGAAGTAAGTCATCTACCTCAAAATCCAAATGAAAGTAACATCTTAGAACATAAGGTGCCTACGAAACCCCGTTCAATCCGATACAGTAAAATATTTGATTAGAATGGAAAAGCCATAACTTTTATTATTACAAGAGGCAAAAATTTTTGATGAAGAGATTATAACATGGTTAAGATTCTTTTGGAATAATAGTTTTGGGGTTGCCCAAATTTCTTGTAGCGCTTCTGGTGGCCTAAGCATTTTTTGGACAAACTCTAATCTCAAACTTAAAAACAACGACAAGTCTAAGTTTTGCATCACAGTCAATTTAGAAGGTACCCACTCAAAATAAGCTTTCTATTTTATTAATATCTACGTCCTTATTAGCTATAGTGGTAAAGGAGAATTTTGGGAATCTTTAATAAGGTTAAAGGAAGAGCAGTGGCACACTAACTGTATAATCGATGGGGATTTCAATACTATCCTTCTCTATTATGAGAAGTGAGGAGGTTCTATCATCCAACATATTTTTTGCAAAAAAAATGGAAGACTTTATAAGTGAGTGGGACCTTCTAAACATTGTTTTGAAGAAAGGCAAATACACATGGACTAACGGGAGAAGAAGACCAAGACATACAGTGGCTAGGCTTGATCACTTTCTTATTCATAGTAACTAGCTTTTCAAATGTATCGAATGCCCCTCTTTTATCTTTGCAAGAGAAGATTCTTACCACCTTCGAATAGAGTTAAATATAAACCACCCAAAAGACTTGGGTCCAATCCCATTTTGATTCAACCTTGCGTGGCTCTAGAAATAGGGAGTTTTAGATTTTATTAAGCAAGCTTGGGCTTCCTTGGTCAAGGGTTCCGTGGCCTTTGTTTGGGAAATAGTTGAAATCAATAAAGCAAGCTCTTCGTTCATGGACCCAGATGAATTTCAAACCCCAAGACATAGATCTATAATTTCATTCATGGGCCAAGCTCAATTTCAAACCCCAAAGACATAGATCTATAATTTCGTTCATGGGCCAAGATGAATTTCAAACCCCAAGATATCGATCTATCATTGACCCCTTGTATCGATCCATTGGTGAAAGTGTTGTGCAAAGAGTTCTATGTTGATATATGTTGTGATCTAGAGTGAGCTATGGTGTAGATGGATTTGCATTAATGGATTTGCGTGTGAAGTAAGCTACGGTGCAGATCGAGCAATGAGGAGTGGAGATTCTTTCGCCTTTTTGTTGTTGGAAAGTCCGTGGAACATTTCAACATAGGACTTTGGTTAGAGAAACCATTAGAATCACACTTTTTGGGTAGCCTAGACTGCATATCCACAATGCATAATTTGTAAATTGTCCCCTTTTTGTTGTTGGAAACTCAGTGGAACATTTCAACATAGGACTTTGGTTAGAGAAACCATTGGAATCACACTTTTTGGGTAGCCTAGACTGCATATCCACAATGCATAATTTGTAAATTGTCTCTCACAGATTGAATGTAATTCAATTGTAAATTGTCTCTCACACATTGAATGTAATTCAGTCTTATTTCTTTGTGTTTATGCATTAAAATATTTTTTAGTTACAAAGTGTCTATGCACGAGAAGGAGGGATAGTCATTTGTAGATTACGCTTCAGACTAGGACCACTCAGATTTATTGTTGTGATCTAAAGCAAATGAGATATTGACACGGGATATATTCTTGCTTGCACCTCAACCTCGAGAAGTGATGATCGCCACCTTTAACGATTTTTTAATGCATGTGCACTGCTCAAAAGTATTACATATCTTCAGCAGACGCAAGGGATTAAAAAATGTTCATTCTGGAAATGTTATCCGACAATACAAAGCATTCGAGAATGTCGATACGAACTATAGTAAACACAACCAAATCCATAGTGCGAGAGGTGCGGTCAGATCCAGAAATGGCTCCTTAAGCAAATAGCCTTTTGACGTGATTCAAAGATCATAGAGAAAAAAGAGGAACAATACTCATTTCATTGGTTTCCCAATAAATCAAATGCTTATCCCAAGGTTTTCCTCGAAGTCCATTTGAGTCTGTAAATGCGTATTCAACCCTCAGTAATTAGTAATTGAATGCTCTCCTCTGAGGTATTTAGTATGAACTACAAATCGTGATTTCAATTACAAATATTATCGCGCTATTGCGTTGACACTTCCATCGAGGCTGAGTTGTATTCCGTTGTACATGGATGGAGCTGTGGAGCCAGGTTCATATATCAAGGGCGTTGTTGCATGCAACACTAGAATGGAGGTGCAATCTCGCTCTAGTGGAATCGTGACAAAAATTGTGTGGAAAATAGAAAGTCCATGGAGAATAGAGGAAGGTTGTTTAATAGGAAAGAGTTGCCCACCTTCTCTTTGTAAGGGTCGTTAATATGACAAGATACATGGTGGAGCCACTCAACGTGAAGGTGGAAGAAATATTGATGTTGCTAATAATGTGACAAATATCGTCGGTGTTGCCGCTGCAATGTTAACATTCGGGTTCAGTCTGTTATGCTAGAAAGTGGATGTGGTCTTAGTTTAATGAAGCCTTCATATATACATTTTTTTTTTCAAATCATATTGAAAGTCAGAGAAGTATTTCGAGTCTCAAAAAATCAGAGTTTTTACATAGTAGAAATTATTCCAAATCTTATATAAAGATATTGAGAATTTACAACGTGGAGATTTTGTCAGAAATCTCATGAAAACAGGTCACTATCAAGGTCAAGTGACAAGACATTACTGTACACTGTGGATGATTTTTAGGAGAAGCCCATGAGAACCCTTGGAGTTCTTTGAGTTATGTTCCCAATGGATTTGTACTAGGGAATATGCCATTATTACGATGATATGTCCCATTGATTTTCCAAGCTTTTGTATAAATTCTCTGGACAACCATTGGTTTCCCGAGGATAATCTGATGGTTTGCTTTTGTTAAGACCAACCAATGATGATGCCCCCTCGTAAAGCAGCCCAATATGCGATCATCATAGAATTTTTCTAGATCAACAATAGTCTTACTAGGTTGGTGAAAGCAATCCATGTACTCTTGGAAATCACTTTGGAAATCCCTTTGAAAATACTTTGGATCCATAGCAGTTTTATTTATCCCATACCATCTCCACCATTCATTTAACCAGTCTAGTTGCAATAATAACTGTGTAATGAAGACAGGTCCAAATTTTAATAATGTATTTATGATCTTTCCTCTCTAAGAGATCCCACCGAGGTCTTTATAGCCATGAAAATTATAGAAAGTGTCGAGAAATACAAGGCTCAGGTCTTTTTGTGGCCACGTTATTCTTGCAGGATGTTGAGGGTATCTTGTTCTATTGATAATATAATATTTATGAAATGTCTTGGTTCTATTGCTTCCCTCATTCCATATTAGACTAATATCATGAAAACTCTCTTAATGCCTCGTCTGCAATATCAGAATACATCTTTGAATTCTTGTATACCATATCATGTATGCAAGTGTTAGACTTAGGGTAAATCTTTCTTTTTGGTACGAGGTGCTATAAGTCCTTATGACGCTATAGGTTTGCATCCATCACTTTGGTGTTTCTTAATTGCCAAGTGGGTTTCCATTTTTCAACATAGATTGGCCATGAGGTGTTGTCTGAGATATTTCCGAATTTTTCTTGTTGTGTGTTAGGATCCCATTCAGTGACAATAACCATTAGATGGTTTTCTCTTTTCAGATACTTCTGACTCAAAAAATATGGTAGACAAATTTTCTCTCCTTTTATATGCTCAACATCAAAATCAAAATTTTCAAATAGGGCTTGCCATCTGGAAAACTTGGATTCTCCAAGATTTTCGATGTCTTTTGTTAATACCTTCTTTAGAGTAGAAGCATCAGTCCCGAGAAGAAACCTTTTGTGTATGAGGTTGATGTCAAATTTATCTATACAGTTCCATGCAACTTTTACCTCTTTTTCAATTGTAGAATAGTTTTGTTATGCTTGATTCCACATTCCTGAAGCAAACTTTATAACTTGTTCCTCACCTTCTTTAGTTTTCTTGAGAATACCTCCCCATCCAATGTTGCTGGCGTCACTTTCTACAATCTTTGGCAAGTCTTCATCTGCAAGGTAGAGAATAAGCAAAGTTTTTACCTTGGATTTTTTTATTTTATTTTTATTTTTATTTATTTTTATTTATTTTATTTTATTTATTTTTATTATTATTATTATTATTATTTTTTTAATTTATGTATTTATTTATTTTTTTAATTATTTTAATTTAATTTTTTTTTTTTTTTTTATTTAATTTAATTTTAATTAATTAATTAATTAATTTTTTTTTTTTCTTCAATATTTGATTTAACAATTTTCTGTCATGGACACATCCTTCATAGAAATTATTGACATAGTCTAAACAACCTAGGAATCTTTGAAGTTGTGTTTTATCTATGATCATATCAGGAAATTTACCAGCAGATTCAAGTGCATGTTTTTGTAATATGATCTAGCCATCCTTAATAGTATGTCCCAGGAATTTGATCTTTGTTTGAAACAATTCCATTTTCTTCTTACTTAATATGAGCCCACTTATTTTGACTACTTGTGTAAAAATCTGTATATGTTTGAAATTTTCTTCTATAGATTTAGAGAATATTAACACATCATCAATATATACAATGAGCCAGTCAAAGTATGGCTTAAAAACCTGGTCCATAACCTTTTGAAATTTGGATGGTGCATGCTTTAGACCAAAGGGCATGGCATTCCACTCATAATGGCCAACAAGAATGCTGAAGGCAGTTTTAAATCTATCTTCTTATTTTATCGCAACCTGACAAAACCTAGATTTCATATCAAATTTGGAGAAAACCTTGGCTCCTTCTGTTCGGCTTATCAAGATTCCTTTGTGGGGAATAGGATATGTATCATCTGCTAATACATAATTTAGAGGTTTGTAATTTATGACTAATCTAGGAACACCTCTAATTTGTTATGAGTGTTTATTTACATAGAATCTATAGTAGTTCCAGGGTCTGCTGATTCTCCGATCAATCCTCTTTTAAATAGGTTTGAGATTTCCTTTTGGCACAAAGTCCTATATTCGTTGTTCATAGGTATGGCTCGAATTTTGCATGATTTGCTGTCATATTATTCTTTTAAAGGCAATGTAACTCCGCGTTGCTTTCTATGCCATAAATCATTTGGGTTTTCAGAACAACAATCCTTTTCTAATTGTTCTTTGATCTCTGAGATTTTTTGTTGTACCTTTGGGGATCATAGATGTTCTTTTATTCTGAGAGAGGACTTAAAGTCTTTTCATTCTCTAAGTTTTCTTTTTGTTAGCTTAACTTCTTGCATAGTCTGAACCATGGTGGACATTATTGGTGTTGAGTTAAAAGGCAATGTGATGGTTTGTAAGAAACCTTTGTCATTAGGGAAAAATATAAAATAACCAACTTTTCCATTTCTTAATCTGGCTGATCCATGTGGATCAACAACAACAAGAAAAATATTGCCTAAAATACAGTCAATTGGAATATTTCTGATTGCAAACTTCATTTTCATACAATATCTTGAAAAGCAAAGAGTTGCACTGGAGACTTCATATTGAAAATCCTACATACCTACCCCAGTGACTTGCCTATATGCAGGTGTCCAATATTTGGCTGGGATCACTTTTTTGTTTAAAACATTGATGTTTGCACTTGAATCTATTAATGTTATGAGAGTGAGGATTTCCCCTTGTATATTAACATTTAATAGTACATGGTGCTGTTGATACTAAATGGTCATGATCTTCATATTGCCAAATCCTATGCCACTGTTTTCCATATCTTCAAAAATTTCTACATTAGGATTTTCTGTTGGTTCTTGCCATTTTCCTTTTTCCATCTGAGAGATTTTTGCTTTCAACTCATTTTTTTTTAAATGATGAATCTCATGACTGAATTCTCCTAAAGTCAAAGACCTTGGTTTTGTATGTTGTTGGTTTCTTTGAAAGGATTTTTTGTTTTTCTCATAAGAGGCATCAACAAACAATGCTTTAGAAATATTACCTTTTGAGGTATTACCAAAACCTTTGTGTCTGATTTATAAAAAAGTTTCTAGAAGTTTTTCTTTCATTTACCCTTCTGCAAGCATCTTGATGCCTGCCAAAACTTTAGATTCATCATCATCAATAGTGTATTCCATACACACTTTCTCTTTGGCTGGTGCCTTTTCTGTTTATGTTTCAGAGCTAAAATCTGAGTCTGTCTCAGAAGGGCTACAATGGCATTTATCGGTATCTATGCAATTGCACTGTTGGAAATTTACTTATTCTTCACCATGTTCAGACTCAGATAAATCCGAACTAGATGATCCTGACGAGTTGCAACAATTTTGCTTCATTAGGTCTACTTCTTCCTTGAAGTGGATTCTAGGTCTTCTAGAGGCATACTCTTGTGTCTTTTTACCTCTATTTGTTCTTGACTCTCTTCCTTGAGGACATTTATGTGCAATATGTCCAGTTTGGCCACACAACTAACAAATAATCATATTTTTTCTTTAAGACTTAAGATGGATATCTTTGGGCTCATAGTAGTGTGTTTTGGGAACTATTTTATATGATCCTTTCTTGTGCCTATTTTCCTTATGAGGGTGACATTTAACAACTTGTTTATGACCCTTTTTCTATTTTTTTTTTTTTTTACACAATTGGATCATCAATAACCATTCCATATTTACTACAGATTGACTTTCTATGAGGTAGCATAGACATCTTTTATAAGGACTTATTGAATTTCATGCTGGTACAAAGTCCTACCAAAGCTTTTGTTATGTTGCAATATATCTCTCCCCATGTGTAGCTTTCAAAAGAAGTTTGGAACACTCCTTGTTGTTGAATGTACTCAACAAATTTGGATGGTAATGCTGCTAAATAAACTTGTTTCCACACATCATTCTGACTTTCTTTTACTTGATAATTTTTTTTTGTCTTATCTCTATGGAAATCTTCATATTAAGACATTTTCTTGCACTTGAGATTCATCAAGATCATCTCATGTTTATTTGTAATTTCTATTGTTGGTCCACACTAATGTTCTAATATGAAGGAGGTTAATGCTCCAATCATGCTATTTTGGGGTTCACCATTTTCATTGTGGATAACATCGCCAACTTCATCTTTAACAACTTCTTCTTCCATTTTTGGAATTAGTTTGGGGGAAGATTCTACTTCTCACCATCTCTGCAGGTTTCCTGTAAAGCACTAGATGAGAGTTTTACAAGATTCAACTTCAGATTTTCCTCTCATACACATAAGCTTATACTCAATGTACATTTGGTCAATCATTTTCCTGATTTGACCATCACTTAAACCATCAATATTCCACTCCTTATAAGATCCAGACTGAAAGGTATGAGTTTCTAGCATTTTCCCTTTGCCATTGAGGTCAGGAGCTATATATCTAGTCAATTGGCTAGACAGAGGTTCATATATAGGCAAAAGATGTCCCGAGGATCCTGGCTCTCCTTCTTGTAGGTTTTAACCCTGTATAGAAATTACTTGCATACGAATTCTAAAACACATAAAATAAACAATGAGAGAGCATAACACATAAAACACATATACACAGAGATTTTCCCGGGATCCCAAAACTGGGACTACTTGATGCAAAAGCATGAGACTTGGAGGGAAAATATTTAAAATTATTCCAAAAATACAAAAAAATATACAAGCAAAGGGGTGGGATCCTTTAATCCCATCAATTTCCATGTTTTTCTAGTTTAGCCTAGAGATAAAATCTAGGAATAAATCATGATGTAATAAATGCTAAATAGTTAAGCCATAGTGGAGGTTCTCGAGGAGATGTCCTCGCTGAATAGATAGGATTAGTTAGGCATAGTGGAGGTTCTCGAGGACCATGTCTCGCAGAACTGATAATTATATTTAATTAAGCCTCTGTTTTAGGAATTTGGTTGTTAAACGAACTAGTATATATGTAAGTTTAGTTCAATTATAATGGGATTTTGACTTCATGCCTTTATCGCTTATTTTCCAAAGGAAGAGGGGTGTTTTCTCTATGTATTGGTCGATCCCAGAGGCATGGTTACCTCGTAAATCTTTCTGTGCATCAGAATTGTAGTTATCTATTAAACTGGTATTTGTATATGTATTTGACTTCGTTGCTTTTCTTATG
The DNA here is from genome assembly GCA_000404065.3 of Pinus taeda. Taxonomy (NCBI): domain Eukaryota; kingdom Viridiplantae; phylum Streptophyta; class Pinopsida; order Pinales; family Pinaceae; genus Pinus; species Pinus taeda. The sequence goes on from APFE030172616.1 coordinate 51,370, forward strand.
AGTCTTCATATTGGTGATTTGTCCTTATTTTCCAATTAACTCTTTGGTTAAAGCCTTTGAACTGTGTTTCTTCCATATCGGCGAGCTCTAGCTTCTTTATTGGTATTATAGAGTTCTACAGGCAAACTCTGTTTTACAAAGGAAAATCGAGAAAAGACTTAGCCAGAATAGAGTTTCGGACTGAAAATCTTACCATATCTGGCCTATACCCATATCGGGTCCGAAAGTGTTATTGCATCGCTGAACCACAATGGAGCGGGGAGGACCTTTGGAATCGCCGAAGTCAGAAACTCCGATAGCTCGGATCCAAAATACTATAGAGGAGGGTGGATAAGTTGTCAGGTCCACGAGGCTTATCACATCGCAAGACCGGAGCAGGAAGAGCCTAGCATTGGAGTATTGAAATCGCCGATAGTGATTGCTAAGAGCTCACGTGTTATCACATCGAGGAAGGGCTATCAGAAGGGCTGATAGTTAAAATGCTGATAGTGTATATGCGTATAGTGCATCCCTTAGAAAAACTGCATCGATAGTGTATCTCTGTGTATTAATGATTTCCCTCGTAAAAAACCCGTCGATAGTGTATTCATGCACAATTGTGCTGATTACACCCAAAAAGCTTGCCAATAGTGTATTTTATAATTCCTATGGAATTATGGTCCCGATAGTGGAAAAGAAGCTTTGTTGTGAAATTTGTTCCCGCTAACAAGGTTGGGGTGATTTAGAAGAAGCGTAGTGATTTTAGGTGTTATAGCTCCAAATCTCACCATTATGGTTTGTGATGCTACACCCATGGCCTAGGGCAACCCCTCCTTCCAGACCTGGTCCAAAATCTAAAAAACAGTGTTTGTTTTATTCCCTGTACGCGACATTGCCCTGAGTTAAACGCGTGTATACGCGGGTTCATACATACCCAACCCGCGTATATGTATGAAAACACTTAAAAAAATATAAGACTCCTTATTTTCGGGTGGAGATCGCGGGTTTTACCTGCTGATCACCTGTTAGTGCCCGTGGCCTCAACTGTCCCCAACCAATTCCTAACTAAAAAACTACTTTGG
>APFE030172616.1:60000-91119 GCA_000404065.3 Pinus taeda
CTTTATCAGGAGCTTTAGATTTACAGTCCCTTTTGAAGTGCCCTTCCTTTCCACATTTCCAGCACACCACCTTTACAGGTTTTCCTGGAGATTTATATCTCCCTTTAGATTTAGATCTCCCACTCGATGACTTATTTTTGTTTCTGTTCTAGGACTGTCCTCGTACAGACAAGGCATCACCATTCTGGCTCTCCAAATTTTTCCGTTTCATCTCCTCCGTCGGTAAGGATGAGACTATTTCATCATACTACAAGGCTACCTATTGCAGTAACCAGATTATCCCATGAATCTGGTAGAGAACACAACAAACTGATGCACTTGTCTTCATCTAAAATTTTAATATCAACAGATGCTAACTAACTTACCACAATATTAAATGCGTTCAGATGCTCTTTCACCGAGCCTCCATCTTTCATCCTCAGGTTATACAACCTTTTCCGCAGGAACAGTTTATTCACCAAAGACTTAGATTGGTACAAAGTCCCTAACTTGTCCCGCAAAGCCTTCGCCATAGCTTCCCTTGATACATTTAGCAATACTGAATCTGAGACACAAAATCATATTGTGCTCTTTGCCTTCCGATCCAACTTCTTCCATTCTTCATCGGATGCTCCTGTTGGTTTAGTACCTAGATCTACCATAATCCACTGATCTTTATCTACCAATAGATCCTCCATCTTGAGTTTCCACAACTCAAAACTCTGACCATTAAATTTCTCGATCTCTATCTTTCCATTGCTTGCCATCTTCTTTCACCACCAGAATTGATCTCGTAGATCTCCCACTGAACAAGGTCTACCACAGGCCCGAGCAAAACCCCTCAACAGCAAAGGCATCCCATTGAAGCAAAAGAAACTCTGATACCAAATGTTGGTTTTAACCCCGTACAGAAATTACCTGCATACAAATTCTAAAACACATAAAATAAACAATGCGAGAGAATAACACATAAAACACATATACACAGAGATTTTCCCCTCGATCCCAAAACTGAAACTACCAGCTTGATTTTTCATTATGTTCCTTTAAATGTTATAATACATATTGATACATGCTGAAGAATCCAATACCATGGACCGAAAACCATCGCGTGTAAAACCATGGACCGAAAATCATCGCGTCCAAAAACAAGTGCGAAAATCATGCACAAAACCATAGGTGGGTCTGCCTAACCTAACATAGGTTCCAAAACCAAAATTTTCCGGGGCACTGCCTCGGACCCCATAGAGTGGGGTTACCTACATCCCTCAAACCCCCTGTGACTCCCCCCGCTATTCAATCAGTGCAATGAAGTGGGGGCTCCACCCCCCAGTTAAGTACGTGGACTAGTTGTGGAAAGAATATAACACAACCCAACACTTCTTTGGTCATGGTCCCTGTAAAAAGAGAATAGGATTCACTAAAATATTCTTTGGTGCTAGTGTGTTGCTTTGGTTTTTCTTGGAGAAATAGAAATGGAAACCTTTCTATAGGTTTTGTGGCATGCTGAATGGGTACATGGTGGCTAAAAAACATAGAGGTCGAGATATTTTTTTTAATCTTTGGGAGATATAGCAAGTTGCTCAAAATTTTCAGAAAGTTTTCCCATAAGAGTTTGAGTAGATTCGAACTCAGAATCTACCTTTTTCTCTATGCTTTCAATTTGTGTTTTTGATTCTATGACAAAACCTTTTAATATAGAAACTGAAAAGTTGACATCATTCAAAGTTTTATTCACACTATGTACAAAAACTGATAGTGAGTCAAAAGATTCCTTTTGTTCACAAGTTTTTACTATATTCATTTCTAGCCCTTTAATTGTTGTATTTGTCCAGTTTATTTGTTCACTAGCCTTCTGGATCCTTCCTTTTATCCCTAGGGTTGAATCATCTTTTAATACTAAAGGAATGGCCTTGGTTGATTTGCTAGCTTCTCCTAGCATAATTCCGTTGTATGGAGGGAATGTGGTACTTGTTTCTACCTTGCTTCCATCACAAGCTGTCCAGATCTTTTTTTTTTTTGTGTAGATGAAGTTTCTGCATCTACCATATGTACTTCTAGTTGTTCCTTTAATTTCTTCCAGACATAGAAAAAGATCCATGAGTTTGTTTCTTCCATGTACTTTTTCCATTCCTGAGAAAGAGCATATTTTTCCTCATCAGATGTGCTGAGACTAAATTCTCTGGATTCAGGATGTGTATAGAGATCCCAATTTAGAATATTCTTCATCCATTCTTTATTAATATTATGTCTGGCACGCCCATCCATGAGGGAGAAGAATTTATACATTTATGGGTTTGATGGTTTCTTGTAGTCTGGTGTAATAAGATTTTGAAACCTTGAAGACGGAATGGGACTATCTAGTCTTTCAAGATATCGTAAACCATATTTTGGCATCCCAGGAAGTCTCATCTTACTAAAAATTTCAGTGAGATGAGGGTTTTCATTTTCCAGAGTGGGTAATCCATGAATCATTAGGACAATGTAATGAGGAAATGGAATGTCAAATAATTTTGGATTTGGACATGAATTTGTAGTAATAGTATGAGCCTATCCAGTTCCGGGATTATGAATTTTATGGAGAACAAGATCTACGTGAGACTATAAGCAAACTACCATTTGGCAGACAAGACATTTTGCTTCAAGAGTAGAGATATGCAATAGTTGAGCGATTTCAAATAAATCACTATTTTATATGATCCTTTCTTGTGCCTATTTTAATTATGAGGGTGACTTTTAACATCATGTTTATGACCCTTTTTCTGTGTTTTTCTAAATTTTCTTCTTTGCACAATTGGATCATCAATAACCAATCCATATTTACTACAGATTGACTTGCTATTAGGTAGCCTGGACATCTTTTATAAGGACTTATTGACTTTCATGCTGGTATAAAGTCCTACCAAAGATTTTGTTATGTTGCAATATATATCTCCCCATGTGTAGTTTTCAAAAGAAGTTTGGAACACTCCTTGTTGTTGGATGTACTCAAAGAATTTGGATGGTAATGCTGCTAAATAGTAACTCATCATGGAGATGGTAGTCAACGGTGATATCGCCATGGTGCGCATGACTCTGACTCTGTAACTGCTGATACACCTCCTTGAAGTCCTCATCTTCTAAATATGCTTCTTTATATGTGTTACCACTGGGCTAGAAAGGGTTGGGCTATGTCAACCTTCAACCCAACATAACTATTTCAAACCAACTTTTGACTGGAAGTTAGCCCTTCCAATCTCAGAAGGCTCTCTCAATATACTTAAAAATTTGACTATGATAAGATAAAAAATACAGATGGCTAACTCTATTTTTTTCATGTGATTTTTCAGGTGAAAAAGTGTGAGGACAACCACCATTGGGCATGGAATAAATTAAGGAAAATCAATTACAAACAATATTACTTTCATGGAAGCTGAGGCATTTTTCACTTTAAACTGGTGTGAAGTAAACATTTACAATAAAACAGAGAAAATTGAAGGAAGTTGGAGCAATATAACATTGAATTCCAAGTAATCAAATCAGCTATGAAAACTGATAACAACATGAAAGCATGATAGGATGGATCTAAAACAAAAAATGAATCTCAGGTTAAAAGAGAGTATTGCTGCAAACTATACTTCTTATTAACTGAAAAATAAACAAAAGTGGTATTCTCACATCATCGATCAAACTCGTGTAGAGTCAAGGAACTACAAATATATAGAGTAAGACCACCATCTTGTCATTAATTACAAAAATCTGCCACTTGGGCTAGATTCGATCAAACAGTTATGAGACCTTATCCTACTTGACACCTATTGAGAAAACCTAGGGATTTTTGTTTTACATAATTTGAATACAAGTAGGAATCTTCCACCATAAATGAACTCAACCAAATTTTATTTGATGGAGTTTATTGAACCAAACTAATTTTCTGAATGTGCTGCAGTTGATAAGTCTCATGCCACGTGGATGTGCTGACCTAGTTGACTTTGCTGAGCTGGACCTCCACTAAGTTGAATTTCAAAATATTTGGCTAGGAAAATTTCTGTAAAATATGCCTCAAAGACAAGTGCGTATTCTCCAAACCCTGATAGGTGTATAAAAACTGAGAGAGGTTTTTGTAGATTATCCCATGATGAAGAAATACCTCCATATTTCCAAAAATTCCTTTTTATTTGGTCAGAAAGTGAGCCCGAAGTTGACTACTAAAACAGTCATTTCCATAATTTTGGTAGCAAATTTCAAAAACCATCCCTATCCTGCCATTTTTATGCCTTTTCTAATTCTAAGGTGTTTAGTAATTTTTTTTTTATTAAACTCATGCTATCAAAACTCTCCCAACTGAAAATTTTGCTGGATTTTCTTTCCATGGAAAGCTACAACAGTTTCATAGCAAACTTTGGTAGCAATTAAAAAAAAACACTCTTATGTTACCCCTTTTCTCTCTTTACTAGTTTTGAGGTATTCTTTGATGTTTATAAGATCAACATAGGCCTTTAGAACTATCTTTGCTGAGCTTTAGACCAGCCTTAACCTCCATGGAAAGCTATAGCAGTTTCGTAGCAAATTCTCAGCTTCATTATGGGCAGTTGCTACGAAAGTTCCTAAATTATGAGTTTTTATAGTTTTCATGATTCTTAATGCCTCCTTATGACTCCTAACATCATGTTGACTATATATATGGCTGACTTGACTGGTTTAGGTATACTGAAGACAAAATTTGAGAATTTTAGCATATCATGGAGTAGCATCTACTTGTGCTTGCAAATCTTTGACTTGAGTTTGCAACTTCCTTCTATCAATCAACTCTTCTCATGAACTTTTGTTTGTGTTATGGCTGCAACACGTAGGATATCCTTCTTGTGACCTGCAATTTCTCCTTAGAACATCTAGACTTTCCTATGACAACGAAACCAATTCAAAGTGAAAGGAAAATGATGGAGAATGCTTTGCTGTGTGAATGTTTTGGGGATAAAAATAAAAAAGGTGAAATTTGACACATAATAATATTCCATCGTGACTCAGACCCATGATTTCTTTTCAACTGTTACTAATCAACAGGATTTTCGGTTTCGTAGCAAAATAGGTGGCAGATGTGATAGATTTTCTACATAAGTTTTAGGCACTTTCATAGCAAATACTATGTTTTCATAACTAAATTTGCTACGAATTTAGACAAAAGTTCCTTATTGACTAAATCAAAATTATGAACAAGTGAGACTAAATCAAATGATGATTTGGCACCTGACTCATACTGTGGACCTCACTTAGGCTCATGTTGACTCGACACACTGACTAGGTGACCAAACATTTTTTTTGTAAATGAATTTTATTTTAAGAAAACTGAAAACCCTAACTAATTTAACCGATTGACACAAAAATTAACTCCATGGGTTATCATGGATAACAATGGCTCCAATGGGGATGTTGCACCCCTATGGTGCAACAAAGAACTAGTAGACCAGTTGCCTGACCATTGGGCTGATCCCAATTTGAAAATTGAAAAGCACACTACAACGCAACTGAAAAGCAACTACAAATGTTGCAATATGATATCAAATTGTTGTACAAACTGAAACCGACAATTGCAAAATGTAGCCTAAATCTTAAGGAAATGGTTGCCCAACAAGTTTATTTACATACTAATAATCCTATTTTAACATATGAAACCTCCAATAAAACCTGTCAATGATCTAATCCAACATCTATGCTCCTTGACTGTTCTATAGTGGATCATCTATTGGAAACTCACAATAAAAATTGAATCCATCACTTGGGCTTATAAATGAAAGAAACTCCACTGCCACTAATGGCTTGAATAGACTTACCAAACGATCTTGATAATCATGAAAAATCACCTCTTCTTGATGAGTAAAACCATGAGGGTTGAATTCATTGATAAATGATGGCTTATTTTGTCCTATGCCTTCAATTCCATGAACATGTTCAAATAAAAAGACAACAATTGATTTGTCTTCCCTTTCATGCAAATCAACAAAACCATCCATGCATCCTTGAACATCTTCAAACATGACATCCATATTGTGTGTATCAAAACTAATCTTTTGCTTATCAAACAAATTAGATATAACCTTTGGTAGTTTTTCTTGAGGAATGTCATCTTGAGTCAGAACACTAACAACTCCTATACAAACAACTTTATGTATATCATCCATGTCATTTTGATGATCCTAAAATAGAATAGGTAAAACCTGTATATTCAGCTGTTCATGTAACTCAGGTTTGCCTAAAAGTGAACTTTCATGCACTTTAACGGGACAACATCATTATGATCTTCAGTGGAAAAAAGTACTTGTCTAGGTAGACAACTTTCATCACATGTTACCTGATTGTTCAGAATTTTCATGAATGTATTTTCAATAGCCTGATCTTGAGGAGTTTATTCTTGACATAAAATCTTAGAAAAGGAATGGGATAAAAATCAATTTAAATTATTTGGCTCATACCTTTGACTACATATAGATTGACAAGGCTGCAAATCCTCATGGATTTCATGTACTATTACTTGACTATCAAATTGCTAATCCATTTCATCTCCAGCTAAAGAAGAGACATCTGCTTGTTGGAAAATTTCTTGATCATCATGACAACTAGCTTGTGAAGAAAATTCATAAAGTTCCTCTAATAGCTCATCATCATTGATACATTCTACATCATCATTAATACTTTTTAGATATTGAAATAGTGGTGATGAAGGATGAGACTTCCCATAATTTCCAAAAAATATTCTATGGAAATCTTTAAGAGAACAAAAGCTTCTTGATGGCAACCCTTCATACCATACTCTAGCTTTGTCTTCTAGGGTAGCCATAAACATCTTCATGAGATAATCCTCAGGAAAATCAAACCTCAGTCTGACATTTCTTCAAGCTACTAATCTTCAAGTAGTGGAGCTACCATGAAGCTTTGATCTTTTGTATCTTTTGAGATTGGAGTTGCCAGGGTAATAGCACAACCTTTAGAAAACTCTGATTTCCTGTTACCCTCTGGAATCAAAATGAATATAGTCAAAGAAAATATGAGAAAAGGAGCTTTTCGTCTCCCAGTAGACGCATCAAAATGTTATCACTGGGCTAGAAAGGGTTGGGCTATGTCAACCTTCAACCCAACATAACTATTTCAAACCAACTTTTGACTGGAAGGTAGCCCTTCCAATCTGAGAGGGATCTCTCAATATGCATAAAAATTTGACTATGATAAGCTCAAAAATACAGATGGATAACTTTTTTTTTTTTGTGTGATTTTGCAGGTGAAAGAGTGTGAGGACAACCACCATTGGGCATGGATTCAATTAAAGAAAATCAATTACAGACAACAATGTTTTCATGGAAGCTAAGGCATTTTTTACTTTAAACTGGTTTGAAGTAAACATTTACAGTAAAACATAGCAAATTTAAGGAAGTTGGAGAAATATAACATTGAATTCCAGGTAATTAAATAAGCTATAAAAACTGATAACAACATGAAAGCATGATAGGATGGAACTAAAACCAAAAATGAATCTTAGGTTAAAACAAAGTATTGCTGCAAACTATACTTCTTATTAACTGAAAGGTAAACAAAAGTGGCCTTCTCACATCATCGATCAACCCCGTGTAGAGTCAAGGAACTACAAATATATAGAGTAAGACCACCATCATGTCATTAATTACAAAAATCTTCCACTTGGGCTAGATTCGATCAAATAGTTCTGAGACCTTATCCTACTTGACACCTATTGAGAAAACCTAGGGCTTTTTGTTGTACATAATTTGAATATAAGTAGGACTCTTCCACCATAAATGAACTCAACCGAATTATGTTTGATGGAGCTTATTGAACCAAAATATTTTTCTAAATGTGCTAGAGTTGATGTGTTTCATGCCACGTGGATGTGCTAACCTAGTTGACTTTGCTGAGCTGGACCTCCACCAAGTCGATTTTCAAAATTTCTGGCTCGTGATGAACAAAAACCTCCTTCGTATTTTCAAAATTACTTTTTATTTGGTCAGAAGGTGAGCCCAAAGTTGACTACTAAAACAATCATTTCCAGAAATTTGGTAGAAAATTTCAAAAACCACCCCTATGCTGTCATTTTGATGCCTTTGCTGATTTTGAGGTGTTGAGTAATGTTTTTTTTTAATATTTTATTAAACTCATTCTATCAAAACTCTCCCAGCTGAAAATTTTGCTAGATTTTCTTTCCATGGAAAGTTACAGTAGTTTCGTAGAAAACTTTGGTAGCAACTTTCAAAAAACACTCTTATGCTACCCCTTTTCTCTCTCTGCTGTTTTGAGGTCTTCTTTGATGTTTATAAGCTAAACACAGACCTTTGGAACTATCTTTGCTAAGATTTAGACTAGCCTTAACCTCCATGGAAAGCTACGATAGTATCGTAGCAAATTGTCAGCTTCATTATGGGTAGTTGCTACGAAAGTTCCTAAATTCTGAGTTTTTATAGTTTTCATGATTCTTAATGCCTCTTTATGACTCGTAATATCATTTTGACTATATATATGGATGATTTGACTGGTTTAGGTATAGTGAAAACAAAAATTGAGAATTTTACCATATAATGGAGTAGCATCTACTTGTGCTTGCAAATATTTGACTTGAGTTTGCAACTTCCTTTTGTCAGTCATCTTTTCTCATGAATTTATGTTTGTGTTATGGATGAAACACGTCGGAGATCCTTCCTACCACATGCAATTTCTCCTTAGAATAGCTAGACTTCCCTATGAAAACAAAACTAATTCAAAGTGAAAGGAAAACGATCGAGAATGCTTTGCTGTGTGAACATTTTGGGGATTAAAATGAAAAAAGGTGAACTTTGACACGTAATGATACTCCATCATGACTCAGACCCATGATTTATTTTTAATCGTTACTAATTAGCAAGGTTTTGGGTTTCGTAGCAAAACAGGTGGCAAATGTGATATATTCTCCACAGAAATTTCGAGCACTTTTGTAGCAAATACTCTGTTTTCATAACTAAATTTGCTATGAATTTGGACAAAAGTTCCTTATTGGCTAAATGCCAATTATGAAAAAGTGAGACTGACAAAAACGATGATTTGGAACTTGACTCATATTGTGGACCTCACTTAGGCTCATGTTGACTCTACACGCTGAATAGGTTACCAAATAGACTCTTTTGTAAATGAATTTAATTTTAAGAAAACTGAAAACCCTACTAATTTAACCAATCGACTCAAACATTAACTCTAAGAGTTATCATGGATAACAATATGCATTATGTGTGAATGGCTCCATGTGCATAAGAGTCCCCAAAGTTGTAATATTTGGTGTGGGTGGCATTGAAAGCATATCGACCAACTTGTTTGTGTTTCCCTTTTTATACTTGATCACCAAATGAAACTGTTGTAAAAACCCCATCCACTTGTAATGCCTTGTCTACTGTAACTTAATTTGGGCCTGCAAGTATTGCAATAGCTGGTGGTCTGTGTGGATTATTGTCTCCTATCCCATTAGATAGTGCTTCCACTTCTTCACATCTTGCACCATGGCATAAAGCTCCTTATCGTAGGTAGGGTAGTTAAGAACTGCCCCATGAAATACTTTAGAATGGTAGCAAATGGGCTTTCCTCCTTACATTAAGACAACTGCCATACCATACCCACTCACATCTTTCTCCACTTCAAAGGGCCGTTGTAGTTTGGTAATGCCAGTATTGGTGCTTCACTGATCTTCTTCTTCAACTCATCGAAAGCCTTATGATAATATTTCCCCCACTGGAAACTCTTGCCACTTGCTGTTATGGCGTGGAGTGGTGCTCCTACTGCTGAAGATGAGGCTATGAATTTCCTCATGTATTGTGCTACTCCAATGAAACTCCTAACCTCAGTAACATTAGTAGGCACCGAACATTTCACTATGGTCTCCATCTTGGAAGGATCTATCTTCAATTATCATCCACCAATCACATATCCCAAATACACCAAGGACTGCTGCGCAAATTCGCACTTCTTGAGATTTGCTAGCAGCTGGTGCTTCTTCAATGTTTCCAGCACCTATGTCAAATGTGAAATATGCTCCTCCCAAGTAGCACTATATACCAAATATCATCCAAATAAACAATAAGAAATGAATCTATAAAAGGGCTCAATACATCATTCATTAATATCATAAATGTAGCTGGTGCATTACATAGGCCAAATGGCATAACTAACAACTCATAAAATCCTTGCATGGTTTTGAAGGCGGTCTTCCATGTATCTTCTTCTTTGACTCGAAATTGATGCTATCCAAACTTCAAGTCCAACTTGGTGAAATACTTTTCTTGCTACAACTGATCTAGCAGATCGTCTATCTTGGGCAGGGGGTATCTATTCTTGAGTGTGATTTTATTCAACACCTTGTAATCTATACACATCCGCCAAGTCCCATCCTTCTTTGGCATAATGGTGATGGGTGACCCACATGGTGATGTACTCGGTCGAATGACACCCTATTCCAGTAGCTGCTGCAACTATTTCTTCACCTCACTTGCTTCTATAACAGACTGCTGGTACAACTCAATATTTGGCAATGGGGAGTCTGGCAATAACTGGATCTCATGCTCCACTTCTCTCTTAGGGGGTAACCATTTAGGCTCTCATAACACATCCTTGTATGCATGTAGCAACTCCTCCAATTGTTGTTTTTGTTTCTTAGTACACCCCTCTAGGGATGCCTTGCCTCTTATTGACTCCTCTATAGACTGACTTTCTCTTAAAAGCAATAAAACATACTTCTTGCTAGAACTGTTCAATTTCTTGTCTTGGTTGGCACTTACAAGTGAAATTTTCAACTTGCCTTTGTGTGTGTTGATGATGAATGAATTTCCATCCTTAATGAACTGGTACTCATTATCTCTCCTCATGAATATTGCATCACATATGTACATGTATGAACTCCCAAGCACGACTCCACATATATCAAGGGGAACTACATCTAGATCTACTTCATGAATAAAATAAATAATGATAACAAATATAATTTTAACTGTTTTTTTTTTTTTAATCTTCAGCTCTGCATCCTTATGTACCCATTCCAGTGGGCCATGAGATTATTCTCCTTATTATCTTTCTTCTTGTTTTTCAGATATAGCTCTCGATGCAACTTCCATCACTTCTCCTCTGTATGGCCATCAATGTTATAGTAGTTGTAGTGATTGCTAGAATCTTTTCACTGGTGTGCTGTGGTTGGCATCTTTTTATATTTTCCTCATTTTTGCTTCTTATTCCAATCCTTAGAAGCATTTTGTTGCTCCTTTTTCTTCGATCCACTTGATTGTGCTCTTTTCGGGCCTAGATTCTCCAGGTACTGTGCCTGTACGTAAGCATCGTCTACCGTTTTGGGCTTCAACAACATCATTTTCTCATGCAGATGGCGGTGCAGATCCCCCAAATACTTGAGGAGTACAACTAGGTTCTTTGGAGAGATACCCAACATTATAGCCATCTTTTTGAATTCTGTGGTGTACTCTTGCGTGGTTTGGCCTGAATTTTTCCTGAAGTAATGCCACTGGATCCACTCGTCTTCCACGTAACCAATGGGATAAAACTGTGACTTAATGAGGGTTTTGAAATCCTCCCACTTAGTCACTGTAGGGTCTCCCTTCAACCTCAAGGTTCCCTTGTGGCTCTCCCACCAAGTCAGTGCATGGCCCTCCAATTTCAGCCGTGCGAATGAGATCTTCTACCCTTCCTTGATCTGATGGACATTGAAACAAAATTCTAGTTGTTGCAACCAATGGTTCAGTTCAGAGCATTGATCTCATCATTGTATGGCTTGATATCAATTTTTTCTTCCACATTGAACAAGGATTGGCTCACGACACTCGAACTGGGTTGATCTTTTCTGGGTTCTTTCTTCGGTTGGTTATTCGCATCTTCCCTATCTCACAATCCCCCTTTTGATTTTTCCTCTACATTCGAATCTCCTATTGTCACTTTAAATGGCACCCGTAGCACAAGTGCCTCGGGAGACATAGAAAGCTTCTTAGAGATAACCTTTGGGTCGATTGTAGACTAGTGCCTAGGACATCTTAGATAAAGGAGTGCATGGAAGATTTTCAAGAGGGGATTTCGGTGCACTCCAAATGTCACGACTTTTTTTTTTTAATGAATAAAAGGGGGCTTGGTTTAATTGGTCTTCTTGAAGGTAGACTCAACCCAACACATGGATCCGAATTCTCAGGGGGTAAAGCGGGGCAACCTCAAAGAGAAATGTCTAGTTCTGGTGGCCGACACACAACAATGAGGCATCTTAATATGGTAGTTGTATTAAAGTTGAAGAGAAGGAGAGAAAGGAGGGAATTCGATGCAGAACGCTGCCAACAGAATCTAGAGCAACAATGTTCCAACAAAAATATGGAAGAGGGACGAGATGAAAGAGCGGGAAGAGTGGAGCGCTAGTCGGGGTTTCAAGCCATATACTTACGGGCACATTTGTATCCAAAAGCTTAAGCAACTATGTGCACATTATAGGTAATTAATTAAATCTGTAGCTAACAAAAGAACGCTTTCTTCTTGGTAACAAATATACAATCATGAACAAGGGAAAAACTGACAACTTCATCACACTATTTTAGAGACAAAAAAACATAGATGGAATGAGATTACAAGGGCGGAAACATACTGCACATTGCCATGATTGGAATCACCAGAGAGTTTCATTAATCTTTAAAATGAGTCCCATTCACTAGTCCATTTACATTTAGCAATATATCTTACAAGTCGCTTATGAAAAATTATTAGAACCAAAATGGAACCATAGAATTTGGACCACTCTGGGTGTAAAATTTTGGAACCCTGTGTAAGTGTTTCTTCCCCCTATTTATAAGAAGAGGGGGAGCTTGGAATACGGTTACAAAAATATCTAAGCCTAAGAATCTAGCTGTCTACTAGACTAGCTGTCTCGCCATCTAGTCTCTGTCGTCTCCAATTATTACAACAAAAAGGTCCTTTTCTTGGAAATAAAACATAAATAACAATGAAAACTATAAAATAAAATTAATAAGTGAAGCTTAAATGATGATGGAGGAAAATATCATTTTGTAGTTCCTGTGAAGACCCCTGATCAGGCCACGTCTCTGCGATAGGGTGTCCCTCCTGTTGCTCTGCCGATTCTTGTCACTTTCGCCTTAACTGCTTGAATCGCTCATTCTCTGAAGTTGGGAGCGGTTCGACTGTGGTTGCATGTTATAGAGTAGAAGCAGAGTTTGTCCAAGAAATCCTTTACATTTACGATTAAGTGAAGCTCCATGATGAGGCATTAAGTCTTCCTAACCCCCCATACTGATTTACCGCTACACCATACTTCATTTAATGCTTTAGCTACCTACCCATCTTCCTTCAAAGCCTTGTACCATACTATCGCGGCTTTACAACAACAAGAATTTTACTCGCAAATGCACTGCATAAAAATGATTTCTGATGCTCCTTGGGCCCCTTTGGTTTAGCCCCTATATGAATTTCTTCTCATATGACCGGGTTATGACCTCGTGCTCAGCCCAATATCGGAGGCTTCCTATTGGTCGCTTGCAATAGGGGACTTTTAACTTGGAGTTGTGACATTGCAACTTCACTGATCGCCGATCGTTGATAGCCATTTAGTGCTTAGCCCTTGGTTCTTCGGTCCTTTATGTGACCACGAGCCAACCCCCTTGTTGGAGTCCCTTTATCGCATGATCACAATCGAAGTTTTAACTTGGATGTAACAACATGCCTCATCCTGCGATTTGCGATTGCCAATGTGACATCATCCATTGCCACATGTCACCTTGTGAGTGGTGACACGTGTAACCCTGTTTTGGCCAATTATGATCCCTCAAAACATTGAATCTGCATGTCACATGTCCTTCATACTGCCACATCATGATGACATCAGTGGCACTGTTTCTTTATCAGATTTAATAGTGTTCTGCCACGTGGCCCCACTGGAGTAGAGATAAAGGGCCGACCTACCCTTGGTTTTTCGTTGCTAACCTTTGTTAAATTGTTTTGGCCCTCCTGATGTTCAACACCATCGACATATTCCTCCCACAATTTCTTAAGAGTGGTCTATTGGACCCGCCGATCGCCAATATGGCCTAGAACCGCCGATCACTAATATAGCCTAGACCCGCCGACACTGCAGGACCTTCGATCACTGATTTCCAATATTGGTGATCGCTGATCGCAATTTTGTTCTGACCACCCTTGCTTCTGCTTTAGAAAAATTCTCTTGCAATTTGCGATGTGCTCTTAGACCTTCGATATCCTATTCTCCTTCATTCAAAGGCAACAAAACCCTTGAACTTCAACATGCCATATCTTTTGATTCAGAAGTCCATTTTCGGACTTCCATATATAGTTGGAAAGCTCGTTTCGAGCACTATGAAATGGAGATGGTTTGAGTTGGCTTTTGAATAATTCTATGGCTTGGAATATGGCTTCAAAATTCACTGCTATTTTCGTTCTGGGCAATTCAAAACACATTTTGCAGTGAGTGACAACATTGGCTCCAACTAGGGACAATGCCTTGCTAGCAAGGTGTTGAGAACCTGCAGACTAGTAGCCTTCACCATTGGGCATAAATTCAGAAATATAATGAATCTATACAACCAGAAAATCTCCATGGGACTTTATTTGCTGGTAGTACTTTCCTCATCAAACTGAAATGCATAAATACAAATTCTAACTGAAAACTAAATGCTTAGTCAGTAAGCTTATTTATATACACTCCTACTTATATACAAGGCTTAGTTCAACTAAGTGAGTTCAACCCTCCAATGGAGCCATGCCAACATTCAGGTGTTAGACCTAATGCCTTCATGCTGCTAAAATTTAAAAATTACAACCAACATGCACCATGAAAAATCTTTGGACAAAATCTTTGATATGTGCCCCCACCTTGGTAGTTGATCATCAACTCTTTTAATCTCCTCCATGAACCTTCTAATGGGGCTATGTTCTTGAAAATGAGTGGCTAACATGTGCATGCACCCCACAAAACCCCAGACCAAAGGTTTTCCACATACCTTGGAATAGATGTATATCGTTGTAGGCCAAAGAAAGGTACCATGTAGTCAGCTACTGGATCATGAAACTGATGAGGAAAATTTGTAGCTGTCTCTGTTTCTTGAACAGTTTCTAGGGATGAATCTTTCTGAAACAGGCAACCACAAACTTTTCTTGGATTTTCTTGAAAATTTGTCAATGGAAGGCATCTCTCCACTTGTTTGTAAGTAGATCCCTTTGACAATCCACGACCATATCATCATCACGAGAATCATATGAATCATAAATCGAAGGAGGTTCTTGAGCTTGTTCTCCAGGTGAAGGATGTGCATTGTAAATTGGAGCCTCTTTTTTCTGTGCATCTTCCCATGATTGGGACTGCTTTAGTTCTGCATCGCTTGAATTCCCATCAGAATCATACTCATCATAAGAAGGAGAATCATCAAATTCGACTGAATAAGATCTCTAAGGGTTTATTTGCAGCTCAATGAAGTTTCCTTCTTTGCTTTCTTGATCACTTGACCATTCTTCTTGATGTGAGTAGATATCTTCTTGGAATGGAGTCTCACAAACATCTTCAGCAAGATCATTAACCTCAAGAATATTTTCAACATTTAAATGTGCACAAGAATATTCAAACAGAGCATTCGGTGGATATAATCTTTTGCAGTAATGATTAAATATTATGTGAAAGAATTCTAAGGAATATATGTTTCCCCAAGGTATTGTTCTGTACCAAACTCTAGTATCCTCATCTAAGGAATACATGAACAATTTCATTCGTACATATTCGAGAAAAATACATTGTTGTTCCATGCATTCATGAAAAAAGCTGACATGCTGTTCAGGCCTTCTCTTTGTGTTCCCACTGAATCTAGTAAAATCAGTATTCCATTCATGAAAGGAAGGGACATGATTGGGAAAACCAACAATAAAATAAAAATCTAGTGGGGCAAATTGGTTGGCCAGGAATGTAGGAATGGCCATTTTGAAAACCTTCCTAAGTGAGTGATCTCAGGTTCAAAGTTAGGGAAATTTTTATTTATTTAGCATCAGGGTGAGTATGAGGCTGCTTGAAATAGTGGAGTCGCTAAGGTGAGAGAACTTCAACCCACACTTCCCTTTCTCACCTAACAGAGGGAAAGTAAATATTTGTTGTATCCCACAGAAAAATCCTTCAATACATTCCCTGGAAATAGTGCTAGAAAGATGTTGTCGCTTTAAATGGCACCCATAACACAAGTGCCTCGAGAGACATATAAAGCTTCTTAGAGACAACCTTTGGGTTGATTGTAGACTAATGCCTAGGACATATTAGATAGAGAACTGCATATAAGATTTTCAAGAGGGGCATTTGGTGCAATCCAAATGTCACGATTTTTTTTTAAAGAATAAAAGGGGGCTTGGTTTAATCCACCTTTGTGAAGGTAGACTCAACTCAACACATGGATTCGAATGCACAAGGGGTAAATTGGCACAACCTCAAAGAGAAATGTCTAGTTCTAGTGGTTGACAGACAAAAATGAGGTATCTTAATATTGAAATTGTAGTAAATGTGAAGAGGAGGAGAGAAAAGAGAGAATTCGATGCATAGGGCTGCCAACAAAATCCTAAGCAACAATGTTCCAACAGAAATATGGAAGAGGAAAGAGATGAAAGAGTGACAAGAGTGGAGCACTAGTCAGGGTTTCAAGCCATATACTCATGGGCACATTTGTATCCAAAATATTAATCAAATATGTGCACATTACAGGTACTTAAGTAAATTTGTAGACAACGCAGGTACTATTTCTACTTGGTAACAAATATACAATCATGAACAAGGGAGAAATCGACAGCTTCATCACACTATTTTAGAGACAGAAAAACATATATGGAATGATATTACAAGTGGGAAAACATACCATGCATTGCCATGATTGGAATCATTAGAGAGTTTCATTAATCTTCAAAATGAGTCCCATTCACCAGTCCATTTACATTCAACAATATATCTTACAAGTCCCTTATGAAAAAGCATTAGAACCAAAATGGAACCATAATATTTGGACCGTTGTGGGTGAAGAATTTCAGAACCTGGAGTAAGTGTTTATTCCCCCTATTTATAAGAAGAGGGGGAGCTTGGAATACAGCTACAAAAATATCTAATCTTGAGCATCCAACTGTCTGCTAGACTAGCTGTCTCGATGTGTAATCTCTTTCACCTCCATTTATTACAACAGAAAGGTCATTTTCTTGGAAATAAACAGAAATAGAAATGAAAACAACAAAATATTATTAACAAGTGAAACTAAAATGATGATGAAAAATATCATTTTGCGGTTCCTGTGAAGACCCTGATCAGGCCACATCTCTGTCATAGGGTGTCCCATTTGGCTGCTCTGCTGGTTCCTGTCGCTTTCACCTTAAGTGCCTGAATTGCTTGTTCTCCGAAGTTGGGAGTGGTTTGACTGTGCTTACTTGTTACAGAGTAGAATCAAAGATTGCTTGAGTAGTCCTTTACATTTACGACTAAGTGAAGCTCCATGCTGAGGCGTTAAGTCTTCCTGAGCCCCCCTTACTTATTTACCATTGCACCATACTTCATTCAATGCTTCAACTTCTGACCCATTCTCCTTCAAAGCCATGTACCATACTATGGGGCTTTACAACAATGAGAATTTTACTCTTAAAGGTGTTGTAAAATAGCGAGTTTTGATGATCCTTGGCCCCCTTTGGTTTAGGACTTGTCTGCATTTCTTCTCATATGACTGGGGGTTATGACTGGGTGCTTAGACCAATATCGGAGGCTTCTTATTAGTGGCTTGCAATCGAGGAATTTTAACTTGGATTTGTGACATTTCAACTTCACTGATCGTTGATAGCCGTTTAGTGCTTAGCCCTTGGTTCTTCGGTCCTTTATGTGATCGCGAGCCAACCCCCTTATCGAAGCCCCTTTATCGCATGATCACAATCCGAGTTTTAACTTGGACGTAACAACATGCCTCATCCTGCGATTTGCGATTGCCGATGTGACATCATCCATTTCCACGTGTCACCTTGTGAGTGGGCCCATTTTGACCCCTCAAAACATTGAATTTGCATGCCATTTGTCCTCCATAATTCCACGTCATGATGACATTAGTGCCATCGTGTCTTTATCAGATCCAATAGTGTTCTGCCATGTGGCCCCACCAGAGGAGAGAAAAAGGGTCGGCCTGCCCTTGGTTTTTCATTGTTAACCTTTGTTAAATTGTTTTTGGCCCTCCCAATGTTTAAGACCATTGGCGTATTCCTCCCGCAATTTCTTAAGAGTGGTTCATTGGACCCTTCGATCACAATTATGGCCTAGACCCACCGACATTGTAGGACCTCCGATCATCGATTGCCGATATTGACGATCGCTGATCGCAAGTTTGTTGTGACCCCTGTTGCTTCTGCTTTAGAAAACTCTAATTGCGATTTGCGATGTGCTCTCGGACCTCTGATATGCTCTTCTCCTTCATTTCAAAGGCAACATAACCCCTAAAATTGAACAAGCCATATCTTCTGATTCAGAAGTCCATTTTTTGACTTCCATATACCATTGGAAATCTCGTTCCAAGAACTAAAAAATGGAGAGGGTATAATTTATCTTTGAGTGCTTCTGTGGCTTGGAATATGGATTCAAACTTCAATGATATTTTGCACTCTCAACAACTAAAAACACATTTTGCAGTGAGTGAAAACACCCCCTTCTTCTCCAAATATCCACATCTTATTTATTAGGGCCACCATAAGGAGGTTTACATTGCAATTTATATCCGTGAATTGTTCTTGGAGCCACGAAAACCTCACCTCTGCAGGATCATAAGGTGCATTTATAGATTCATTGCCCATTAGGGTTTTACAATTTTCGGCTTTACTGATATAGATCCCTACAATCTCCACAAAATACCCAAATAAATCTACTATGAAACCAAATGATCTGTAAAATGATGTGGATATTCCACTTGACAATTCATCACAATAGATCTGATAATATTATATTAAAAATATGAGATTCTACACTATTACAATTTTATTTAATTTCTAGATATGTAGATCTTACTGTAATTAGTGTATACATGTAAAAGTAAATTATGCAGAAAATAAGAGAACGAAAAAATAAGCTCACACACACATTAGACACAAGATATTGTCTTTGGGAAACCCTTTCGGGAGAAAACACAACTAGAAGGTGAGGCCGCTTCACTCTCTTTCTCTATCTGGAAATATGGCTGTAGGTACAAAGAAGTAATGCCTATGGCCCATGGGCTGCTATAGTGCACAAATCCTCTCTATGTGCTCTACCTCCTATCTCTCTAGGCTATCTTTGCTCATCTATGGAACAAATTCTCTCGAAAGAATGGAATGCCTCCTCCTCCTAGTGGCCCGATTATAACACAACCCGATAGCTTACTAGTGGTTAAGTTTGACTACGTCAACTCTTAACTAGAGTTACAATATAGACTCTTCTAGAGTCTTTTACATCACAAACACGTGGCTAGCCCCTTTTCCATGAATAATGGGGGCTGATGTGCATCCTCCCGAACTATAGGTGTGAAAATAGGAAGGTCAACTTCTGAGTGGCATAACCTTTGCATGCGAACTCTAATTGAAACGATTCTTGCACCATTGGAAATATCTTTGTGTGTAGTATAGCATTATGAATTGCTAGGCCAAAGGGGAAAATATTTACCCCCCAAAAAAGTTGTTTGATACCTCAAAATGCTCCCTGAAGGTTTTAGACCCCATTTTTCCAAACTGGGTTCTGTTGGTAAAAATGGTCCCGTGAGTTGATTCCTCCACTTTTTCCACTCTAAATGCATCAATATGGATGAAAATCAATATAATGATCCAATCCGGCTCATAAGTGCACAAATGGGAAATCAAGAAGCCCTTCATCAACCAGTGCAACAAGAAATTTTGCATCTTTTCATTGTTTCTCATAATTTCAGTGTAAAATATTGCTCTGCTTGATCTCGATCACTTGTTTTGTAGTTCATTTGTTCATGTTTTTGCTTAATCTTCATCTTGCAAGTGTTAATCCACTGTCGCATGCAAGAAACTCTTCACATTATTGAAACCTTCCATCTTCCACCATGCATGCGACAACAACTACAAAGCCTTGCAGATCATTCTCCTCCTCATCTGATCATCAAATTCTGATGTTTGAAATTGCTCTTGAGCTTCTAATAGGCAGAGCACACTCTTCTAGCTTGAAGCTCCATCAAACTCGAAATCTATGCCCTGCTTGACCAAGTTTACTTCCTGAACACATGAACGCAACATGAAGGCACGAAGCATTTCCCTTCAACTCTTTGGAGTTCTATAGTGCACCATCTTTTCCTTAGAGCACATGGACACACCACAAAGGCACAAAGCATCATTAATTCAACCCTTTGACATGTGGTAGTGTGCCCTCCTTTTCCTTGAGTGCATGGGCACATTCTGAAACCATGAAGCTTTGTTCCCCTCATCCTTAAACCCTTTAGAGTGTGATAATGCGCCCTCCTTGTCTCCTTAATCGCATGGGCACATAGGAACAACCTAAAGGCCCTTTTTCCCATTCCTTCGAATCTTTAGGGTGTGACAATGTGCCCTTATTTATTTTTCTTCCTTTCTTTAGTGCATGAGCATATTACAAAGCCTCGAATGGCTGGGCCTGTCTGCTTTGTGCTTTGGAAGTGCTCCCTCCTAGTTTGCATGTGCATTTTCTCTTGCATGCAAGTTATTTTGCACTATCATTTATGGATTTCCATGTTCAATCTCAATGTAATGACTCTTAATGCACGATTTATATGCATTGATGCATAGTTAGTTGTTTTAAGATGATATTGTTATTATGAGTGTGATTCCACAAACAAATTCTTATGCCACAAGTGTTGTCACTTTGTCAGCATATGTTGGAGACATGCCACCTTGTAAAGTAGCCTCTAAATAAATTTCACAAGAAAGCACTGATGAGCCTGTTGAGGATGCAAAGCCAAGCATTCCTATAAATGTCGACACTCAATGTTTCATTGACAAGACTACAAAGGTCACTAGGAGTAAGGTTTATAATACATTCATGCACGAGAAGTTTCCTAAGGACTTAGAAGATGTGTCTGCATACATCAACATCAAGAATTCTAAGATGCATAGGATCGCATGCAGATTCTCGGTCATGCGATGTGCATAAGATATTGAATGGATCATCACACAAATGGTGGAATCTCACCTTATGCTTCACAGTGAGAGTGGCAGTCATCTCGCCACATATTATGGTAAGGATATGCAAACATATTATAAGATGCTCAAGCCCATTGCATATGAAAATGACAACTTCTAAATGAGATGAGCTACCCTTGACACAAGCGATGTGTTCAAATCATGGTGTCGAGAACTCGCCAAGTTTCACCATTGCCCATATGTAGGGTATCTGACGAAGATTGTTAGAGATATATATCAATACCTAATAGCCATGTATTGTCAGTTATGTGGGCTTAAGAATGTTGAGGCGTTCTAAGATAATTGGATAAATACCCTTGATTTGATGGTGACACATGGTAGATATTTCAATTGGGCAAATATATTATCATATGAATTACATTGTTAGGCGGGGTAGGCCAAAACATATTTACAAGGAAACCAAGCACCAAAATTTTACATGTCTACGTTTCTCGTGGATGGAATCTATGCACGATATGCATTCCCAAATTTATGTTGGAACTGGATGTTAGAAAATCAGAAAGGAAAAAAGATTTTGTTATTCTTGATAATTACTTGTGATGTTATTATTATTACGATTCTGGATATCTTCTTTCATTTACTTCATTAAGCAATTACCAAAGCAACAACACACAAAAAATGGACACTAGATGTAGGCAGTATGCCAGGAAAAAACCCAATCAAGAAAATTCTTCCTTTCAATAGTATTCTTTGAGACTGTTCACCCTAGACAAAGACAAAACCTTCCCTCAACACTAACTCAATCTCCTAGATTTTCGACTTCCTTTCCAACAACTTCGACTAGGCAACAAATTTTGGCATCAGGTAACTTTTGAGATTAGTGAAACTTGGAAGACTTCGATCTCCCAATCTAGGGCATGAAATAGATTGAGAGAGGTGCTAAAATTTCATTTTTCTTATTCTCCTTAGACTCCACCCAACTTGCACTTCTTTTGGCTTCCTAAATTCAGACTTTGCACTTCCGAGCTTCCTAATAGATATCAAACTTATTTGAGATGAAGTGCTCCAAATGAATTTGACTTTCTTGTATTTATAGGCTCCATGCGAGGTCCAATTAGTGTCCTTAGGCCGACATGGTGTGGAGGATGCATAAATTATATTTGACTCAATACATAACCTTTTTACATGATTCAAAAGCCTAGGAAGGGTCTATTTAAAAGTACAATGACTCTATTGACTCAGAATAAATCCTAGAAGTCCTCAATGGGGACTTTGACCTAAAAGATGGTGACCCAAGCATGAAGGCCGTGCTTTAATAAGTCATAATAATAATAATATAATAATAATGATAATAATAATAATAATAATAATAATTATTATTTTCTTTATTCTTTTGACATGTACATTACAAGATGACTCAAATAAATAAAGACCGAACCTAGTTACGTTTTCCAACACTCCCTCTTAACTAGGGAGGTATTCATCATATACAAGTACAAGGAAGATCTCAACTATATTAACCATGAAGAAATTTTAGGCACTGCAATGCCATGGACTAGATTCCTGACTAGGGAAATCTATCAATTGGTTTCTCAACAATTTAGGCACCGCAATGCCATAGACTAGATTCCTGACCAGGGAAATCTATCTAAGTGGGAATAAGGTGGAATCAAGCTTTTAGCCCCTCTAGGTACCATCAAGTTTACTTTCTAACCACCATTCCAAAGTTCCATGTGTGTATCCAAACCATTGCTCTATAATCAACACCACATTTTCCAACTTTGGGACCTATACATCGACACAAAGTGCCGGCGAGATGTCCTCCCAAGAAATTCTTCACTCATAAGGCCTCAATGCTTCTTGATCCAACATATCAAGGATGACCAATCTCTCCCAATAAAACTGACTGGTAACCATCATGCTATCAAATCCTTCGAAATATTTAATTGTACATGTTGTCGCACAAAATGTCTAGGCACTGTGACAATGACTCAGATCAGGGGCCGTCACAATGATCCTCAATCACTCCATTTGAGCTGTCTCCCAATAGCAGACTAAGGGTCGTAGAACCTTTGGAAATGGAAAAAGGAAAGATTAGTAGGGAACCAACCAACCTGGGAGACACAACTAAGTAACCAATACTTGTTTTAGATTGTGCGGGATTTTAAGTATTCAAAATGATTTGAAGAAAGTGATACCAGTGCCTTGTGGAGTCAACCACCTTGCGAAGAAAACAAGGTTCAAGTAAAGGATGGGAAACTGATGCTAAAAAGACTCGACTGTCTCATATGAAAATGAAAAATTTAGAACTATGTGAAATGTAGGGAGTTGGTTAATTTTAGTTAAGTGAGGGCCTAAAATTATTTTTGAAATATGTCTTAAATGTTACTTAACTTAAGGCTCAGAAAGGTGGTGATCTAAATGTGAAAGCATGTACTTATACCAACACTGCAAAATGTCAAATCTGCACAAATAAATACTGAAATGCACAATGGACTGAAATGTAAAATGCTGGAATAAAACAGTGTTAAATTCAAAATTTCATTTTTATGAAATACTCAATCAAAATCATTAGATGCATAAGTAAAACTAGATTAGTCCTACTTGCATAAGCATGTAAAAAACAAATGAACTTCATAAATTAAGCTAAATGTTTTAAACTCATATCACATTAATGAAGGATAGTCTAGTAATCCTCTCTTACATCAAATGGTAAAACCAAAATATATTCTAAAACAATAGTCTTGTAACCATGCAATATTCATAAATTTCTATGTATAAAAACAATTTTTTTTAAATGATAAACTGATAACTACAATTCATAAAATTTCTGAGTTTAATTCTTTGTGATCTATTGATGTATTTGATCTAAAAAACTCAGAAATAAACTACTAAACAACAGTAAAACAAGTTTCAGAAATTTGTTTGCAAAAGTTATTGAAACTAACTTCTATTTCTGCAATTATACAACAGTAAAAATGTAAATTAAATTTGCTGCTAAATTCAGAAAATTTCCGAGTTTAATTCTTTATGATCTATTGATATATTTGATTTAAAAACTTAGAAATAAAATAATAAACAACAGTAAAACAATTTTCAGAAATTTGTTTGCAAACATTATTGAAGCTAACTTATATTTCTGTAATTATACAATAGTAAAAATGTAAATTAAATATGCTGCTAAATTCAAAAAATTTATGAGTTTAATTCTTTTTGATCTATTAATGTATTTGATCTAAAAAAATAGAACTAAACTATCGAACAATAGTAAAACAATTTTCAGAAATTTGTTTGCAAAAGTTATTGAAGCTAACTTCTATTTTTGCAATTGTACAACAGTAAAAATGTAAATTAAATTCGCTGCTAAACTCCATCTAATTGAAAATCTATGCCAGTATTAACCTTTCAAAATGAAATGAGGAAATGTGAGAGGGTGCACACTAGTCAACCCTTAGGGCTTGAAGAAACCTAAAGATATGCTGCCCAAATCACTGAAAATCCTCAACTCATAATTTTTTTGCGAAAAGATTTGTTAATTTTTTTTTGGAAATTTTTAGGAAAAAATAGTGAGAGAATTTTGGTGAAAGAGGGAAAGCTGTAAGGGTGAAAGGGAGGTTGAGAAAGAGGCCGGAGATGGCCAATGCATGGCCTCAAGGCCCTAAAAACAATTTGCCCACGATCTTCTTGAAATTTATCTTCAACCTGCAAACACAATGGAGATGCCCTCCGGGGCTTAGATCTCTCTCTGGAATCCATAACCTGCAATCTTCAAATTTGTTCCTGTATAAACAAAAGACAGAAAAAACCCCAAAGCATGTATATACAGAAATATGAAATACCCAAAACCCCAATGAATTAAAAAATTTGATATTTACAAATCGATAATAATATTCTACAGATCTAAGAGATCTATAAATCAAAGCCCTATATTAGCAAGATTTAAACAAATTTTTGCACAATATTTAGAAATAAATTTGAAATTTTGAAGAGGCACAAGCCCAAGAAAAACCCTACATGTAAAATATTCTATAAAATGACTTCAAAAATTAAAAAGATAATGGGCTAAACTTAGAGTTAGTTGGTCTAGTTGAGGATTTCCCCAAATGCCCAAATTCTGAATGATAACTTCTACACACTTAAATCTGCTTGTTAGATTAATAGAGATTTAAAAAACTATCATAAAATTACCAAGAAATAGAGGTACCTGCTACTTCTATCGAAATAAAATGATATTCTAAAAAACCATAGAAATTTGTGCAAGATACTTATACATAGATCATTCCTCAAAGGCTACTAACCAGCAAATGCAAATAAAAGCAACAAAGTATTAAGAACAATATTATGAAATAAATCTAAAAGAGGAACACTACGATTTGAAACCCCAAAGTCTTTGCTTTTTATTAACCAAAAAAAAGTTACAAGAGCTTTCTTAAAGCAAGTGCATGATTGAAAAATTGGATCCAAATAATGGAGAGAGGCCTCTCATTTATAGAAAAATTCTCCAATAGCTAGTGTAGAAATTCCGATTGTAGATTAACCGGCTAGTGCAATATAACTAAAGCAAAATACTGTAATCTACTTCTACAATCAATTAGTGGCAGCTTAAAATATTTGAGAAATATCAAGATGAACACGTATAACCAGAAGACGAATCAATGCACATGAAACACACAAGAATACTCAGGGAAAAGCCTCAGCTAAAACCCCACTATCTATATTATGATACAAGGTGGAAATACATCAGAATTATAAAAATCTTTAGCTCTCATAACTAGCCAGCTCTCAGTACAATCCTCACAAATGCTCACATGCAATCCATGCTTCTCATAGGCATTCCAGGCTTCTCAGAAGTCTTCTCCTCTGCCCTCCAAGCTCCTATTTCCTTGCGCAATTTCTCCTGGGTGATCCTCCTGTTACAAAGTGGAAAACTCTCAACCAAGTGGAACACTGATCTCACACCCTGCTAGAACTGTGCAATCCTCAAGGAACCTTGCCTTGACTGCATGGATGAGTTTCCTTTATAGGAAAACCCCTGCAACTGATAGTAACATGTCCTTGACATTTAGCTCAACCGAGTCTTTCTCTAAATAGACATGTATGAGTTACTGATGAGAGAATCTTCAGTTATCTGGAGTACACTAGTTGAATGCATACATGCATTAACTGATTGAACTCACAATTAGTTCCTCAAACAGTTTGGAACTAATTTAACTGGACTTAACTCAGTAAATTGAGCTAACTAATTAGAACTCAAATACAACTCAATCTTATCTCCTTAATTAAGGGATAATCTCCTTAATTTAAGGGATAACTGTTGCATGACTTCATAAAGACTTCTAACTTGAATTTCTCCAACTAATTAACTCAATATGAATTAATTAATTATTTTTAAAGCAGTTGGTGAGACTAAATTCGAATTTTAATTCACAATTTCAAGGACAAATTAAAATTGGAATATTCTGGATTCTATTTTTAACATTTCTTGTTGCATGCAATGTTATGTTATGCATGCAACACTTCTCTCTAGTGTTGTTACTCTAGCAACTCCAGAAACAAAAAAACATCCAACCTGAATCACTATGATGCATCTGTCATCAAAGTCTTTGACTGCTATTGCCTCTGTTAAGTGAAAACTTTGCGCTTCGAATGACTCTGCCTTTTTGCACTGTTGTCAATCCTTCTCTACACTTTTCAGTATCTAACTGCTCTAACCTTTGTAACTTTGATCTCTGACTGCATCAATCCCATTGATTCCTCCCACTACTCTGTAATTTGGGCTCCCGTAGCAAGGTACGATCCATGAGATAAAACCTCTCAATGGTCCCTGCACAATTTCAGCCTTCTTGAGACTATAACTTCACATCGCCTCACCTCACACCTAGAGGTATGGAGGTCTCTGCATGAGTGGATGCCTCCACTTGATCTCCTCTCAGCATATCCAATTGTGGCTCCTCCACAATTGTTTGAGACTTCTTCTGGGACTGCAGGTTGGGAGGTAATTTACTCTCCCTCTCAACCACCAAGTCTCTAACATGTGCCTTGCTCCTCAAGGCTTTGCATGCATCTTGAACCTCAAGAGCATACAAGTTCTTAACAAGTGAACTGATCTGTTTCATCTATCCCATGGTGATGTGTCTAAGGAAGATATTTCCCTTATTGAAGACAACATCATAGCCTTTGTCCTCCAACATCATGATTGATACCAAATTATTCTTCAGTCTAGGCACAGCCGTCACATCTGTCAAGGTGATAGAAGCTCCATGCTCCCTCTTCAAAGCAACCGTTCCCACTTCTGAAACATTATAGCTTTCATTGTCACCCATCTCTATGCACATCTTGAGGTCTTTCTCCTCCAAGGTACTGAATAAACTTTTATTGCCAGTCATGTGGAATGAGGCTGCACTATTAAGATACCAACCACAACCCATCATCGATGAAACCATGCAAGCGATGAGGGTGAAGTCCATCTCGAACTGAGAGGTTAATGCCTTACCTTTCAATCCTTCCGAGGATTCCTTCTTGGACTTATTCGATGGGAAATTAGTAGCATAATGACCCATCTCGTGACAATTAAATCATCTCACTTTAGAATTGTCTACCTTCTTCCCTCCATGAGAAGAATTTGATTTGGAATGAGAATCCTTCTCCTTCCATTTCCTTGCCTTACTTGCTAAGGCCTGATTTTCTTCATCATCATCCTTGGATGAAGAAATGTCTCGTGTGCTCCTCTTCATCTCCTCCTACATGAGATCTGACCACAGTCGTTCCCAATCTAACAGTTTCTCCCTTCCATTCACAGAGTCCTGGTAGTTATTCCAACTCTTTGAAAGGCTAACGAGAGTGAGGCTCACCATATCATCATCGATAGTAGTTATTCCCAAACTGTTAGGCTCATCTTTTCAAGTGGTGAGCTTGTTCAGATATGTGGAAATAGTATCGCCGTTCTCCATATTGATTCTTCGAAGCTTGTCCTTGAGTGCCAATTTCCTTTGGTCACTAATGTTCTAGTAGAGGTCCTTCAATGTCTTCCACATTGAATATGGAGTATCCTTCTCATGGAGACTTGAGACAATATGGTCTTGAACTCCCTCAAAGATGATTTGTCTCGCCCTCGCCACACACTTCTTCCATTTAGACAACTCTTGTGCATTAGTTGAACTTGGCTTTGGGATTTCTTGATCAATGAAATCCTTCAAGCTGTTTTCTTCTAATACAGCCTCCATGCGATATTTCCATGCTATGTAATTCAAGCTGCCATCCAAGGCATACTCGAGTCTCGAGCCATAGAACACCATTGACCAACATTGAAGTATGAGATGAATTCAATTTGCACTTGCAACCTAAAACTTCAAACTTTGGATTCTCTTCTCTATATACTGTTCACTGCTTTGATAAACTCAACTCTGATACCATGTAGAAATTCTGATTGTAGATTAACTTGATAATGCAATATAACTAAAGCAAAATACGTTAATCTACTTCTACAATCAATTAGCGGAAGCTTACAAGATTTGAGCAATATCAAGCTAAACACATATAACCAGAAGAAGAATCAATGCACATGAAACACTGAAGAATACTCAGGGGAAAGCCTCAGCTAAAAACCCCACTATCTGTATTATCATACAAGATGGAAATACATCAAAATTATACAAAGCCTTAGGTCTCACAGTTAGCCAACTCTCAGTACAATCCTCACAGATGCTCACAAGCATTCCAGACTTCTCACAAGCCTTCTCCGTTGCCCTCCAAGCTCCTATTTCCTTGCGCAGTTTCTCCTGGGTGATCCTCTTGTTACCAAGTGGAAAACTCTCAACCAAGTGGAACACTGATCTCACACCTTGTCAGAACTACGCAATCCTCAAGGAACCTTGCCTTGATTGCATGGATGATTTTCCTTTATAGGAAAACACATGCAACTGATAGTAACCTGTCCTTGACATTTAGCTCAACTGGGTCTTTCTCTGAATAGGCATGCATGAGTTACTGATGAGAGAATCTTTATTTATCTGGAGTACACTAGTTGGATGCATGCATGCATTAACTGACTGAACTCACAATTAGTTCCTCAAATAGTTTGGAACTAATTTAACTGGACTTAACTCAGTAAACTGAGCTAACTAATTAGAACTCAAATACAACTCAATCTTATCTCCTTAATTAAGGGACAATCTCCTTAATTTAAGGGATAATTGTTGCATGACTTCAGAAAGACTTCTAAATTGAATTTATCCAATTAATCAACTCAAGAGAATTAATTAATTATTTTTCAAGTAGCTGGTGAGAATAAATTCGAATTTTAATTCACAATTTTAATTCAAGGACAAATTAAAATTGGAATATTTTGGATTCTATTTTTAACATTTCTTGTTACTATTTTCAACAACTAGTTGGCGTGATCCTCATCAAAGCAATCTCAATGGTTGATAAAGATTAAATAATCTTTTAATCATCACCATTGGAATAAAGTTGATTTTTGAGGAAATTCGAATTTCACTTTTAATTAACTCAAAAACTTAGTGGAAAAATTTATGCAGAGCATACACCATAGCTAACAATTCTCTTTCTATTGTGGTATAGTTGTTTTGAGTTAATTGCCCAAAAAAGTTGACTTTTGGCTTAACTATTATGGCCCAATGGTTCACAATATCTTAAAATTTTCAATATTCCCTTGGTTAGGGACCTCCAAAAATTTAAAACTTTAAAACCCATGAATTTTAAATGTTGGAGAAATTATTTTTTCCTAGGACCTAAATTAATTAAATTTCTGGCTTTAGCATTTTAATTTATTTTAGTGAGAAATTTAATTAATTGACTCATGAGGAGATTTTTAATTTTTCCAACCCTCTAATATTGAGCCATGGTGTCTAACTATGAGGGACCATGCACTAAATCTTTTTTACCTGCAATATTACATTTCTAACCCATGAAGGGGGGACACCCGCTTGTTATAGACCCTCAATAATTACCCATTTTTGTGACACAAAATATGATCTAGTAGACTAAGTTACTTGTCATAAATTAATCTAACCAAATAGTTAGAATTATTCCCAAATCACTTTTACAGAGACTCGATAAATAACACTAGGACTCATTTGAAATCCTGATGACAAAATCCACCCTAGCTTTGGGGTGAGGCTGGAGGGAAAATCTCTGTCGATCATCCGTGTTTAGAAACACACATGAATCATTGAGACTAAAAACCTCCTAAGATAGAAATCATCATCAGAAAAATAAATTTACCTAGGTTATTACATACATTTGCCTTACTAGGATCATTTACATTACAAAATGCAGAATGGGATTACAAAACTCGAGTGTACATATAACTGATAATGATGAATATGTGGATCATCTGAGTGCTAAGACATGATGGAAATCCATGCGTGAAAAGATGTACAACTATGGGGTAGTTGACATGGAGTGATCAACAATACAAACACAACCCCAATCAATAATATAGAAGGTTCCTTAACCATATACTTTCCTTTCCTACTTTGAATGCAACAACATATTCTTCAATCAGATCCAACTTTCCTTCTTTCAACAACACCTCAAAATGCATTCTCCAATTTCCTTCTCTCACTCATGGCATTCACTAAATCTTACGGCCGTTAGTCCTAGTCTAGTGCATGATACATGAAGTAGAGAATCATATCTATCACTCCCTCTTAATCAGAGAGTGTTACACAAAAATATCGTCTCCTTGATTATTTGCAGTCGGTGTAGGCCTATCTTCCCCTATACCAGCTTCCTAAGCAAGTCTTAAACCTCAGCTCTTCAAAACAAGCTTGAGAAAAGTGAGAAAGACATCAAAAAAGCAATATAACTCTGGTTCCACACTTTCTCTTAGCTTTTCCTGCGGGCCCGCACCTTTTGTTCAAGATATCTGCGTACTTATATGCTCTGTATGTAAAGGGGAGGGTGCGTACCCCTGTAAAAGTCAAAAGGCGCAATTTTTATCTTAAAAAACTCATCTTG
>APFE030172616.1:119968-136272 GCA_000404065.3 Pinus taeda
AAACTGATATAGACACTGCCTTCTTAGGAAAATATGAGATCTTTGCATTTGCCAAAGCAGAGCATATTTGGACCTCTGACATCTAATCATGAAAAATGAAACCTATTGGTATAGGTATCCAACACTAGGTACTCCAAAAGAAAAACCAATCATAGGGGGTCATATTCCATTTGGTGAGATGGGGATTACACCTCCACTAGAAGATAGAGTCACAAATCTTTGCAGCGTAACATTTGATCAGCTCAAGAAGAAGATCATGCAACAAATTCATAGATACTTTCCAAATGATCCTCAGAATCTAGTCTTAGTTTATACAGAGAAGGTTATAACCTCTAACACCAGGAGAAATCCATGGGATGCCTGCCATCGAAACTCTTGAAGAAATTAGAGGGATGGAAATCATCTTCTATGAGATCATGGATTACATTGAACAAATCAAGCAAGTAATAGAACATGAAGGCTTAGAGGTAATTAAAGACATTATTCAACAAATATACTTTTGCACTAGTTAAAGCACACATGAAGCTTTTATGGTTGTGGAATGATATATAGTGCAACTCCAGGAACATACCAATAGAGGCATTGGAGTTGAAGATTCACTATAAAGGAGACGTGCTAGATCGGATCAGAGACATCACAAAGGAGTTCAAAGCATGACACAATTACACCACAAATGAACTTCATGAATAATTAAGTGATTTATCCTTTTGAATAGCCTTTTTCCTTTTAGAAGTTTTGTCTTATTAGGCCACCTTCTCATTTTTAAATTGTCTCATGTAATCAAGTCCAAGGGACACATGTGGGATATGAAAAGCCACATATTGGACTGTAATGAGTCATGCTAGAACATGAACAATTATAGAAGTCAAAGAGTTATGGGGAGCTCAAAAATCATTGTGTTTGTTATAAATAGCTCCTCATAACTCAAGCAAAAGGATTTTCACTGGGCTTTTGGGAGGCTTAACCTTGGCTTCTCTTGTGCTACATAGGAGATAGATTATTCTTTGGAGAAGCAAGTCGTGGTTTCGTGTTCCACTATTGGATACAATGTTTCATCTATGTAATAGTGTATTTTGGATCTTATACTTATAATCATAAGCTCAATGAGATGGCATTACTTTATACATGTATCGTAGGTGTAGTTGGACTATTCTGGTTATGTTTATGGTATATGTTTCTTTATTCACATACTAAATTAATTAGCTATTTTATGGCTTTTCTATGACTATCATTGAATGAATTTTGTTACATTTTAATGATTTTTGTTTACTATGTGGACTAATTTGCAGGTGCTTAGCAAGTCTTCCTCTTTGTTTCTGGGTCCCCCTTTAGGGTAGTACTATTACTTTTCTAACTAGTGGCTCGTTTCCCTCACTAGCTGTATAAGTCTCGCTATACACCTTACATTGAGTGTCTCACAAAGCTCACATTCTTGTTGACCCAAAAAAGCATTGTGTTCTCTTATGTCCAATTGTAACCAAGGCATATCCTAGAAAACCATTCCAATGGTGGTTGGATTGTATAAATAGATGGGACTCCTACACCAAATGGTGTGAGGTCTAATTTGGACTTTCCATCGGGGAGATCCCCTTACAATTTTGGCAGCATCCAGCATCGTCAACATTTTTGGCACTATAAGGAGGGCCAGATGACAAGATGAGCATGTGATGTCTATTTGAATCTCCTACCTTTCAATGGCTTCATTCCAAATCATAATCCCAAGGTGTTTTTATGAAGCTTTAGATCTTTTAAACCCCATGGAATTTCTTCATAACTTGTTGCGATTTAAATTTGATGGCAAGGGTACAACAATCGTCCTTAATTACGTTGTTGAATATGTGTAGTTTTGCTTCTTGAACGGTGTTCATTTGGAATAAATCCTTGCACAATTGTTTACCCTTACATTGGATAGTCATGCAAAGGAATGATGCTATTCTCTACCCATTGCTTCTATCACATCTTTCAATCATTTGGTTAATGAGATTCATCAAGTTTTTGACAAATATGAATATCAAGATGTTATTGATGAAATTGATCAACTTAGGATGGAATTGACTAAATCTCCTGAGTATTTTGCTGATCGGTTCCTTCACCTATGTTATCATTTTTCAGATGAGGATATGGAATAAAAATTCTTAGATGAGAAGTTTCAATTCTTAGTCCGGATGTCACGTAAATCTTTTGAATAAGATCCTCTTGATCAGGAATAATTTCAACACCCGAAGGAAGAACCAAATATGCTCTTTGTCCCATGTCCTCCTCCATTTGATGTTCCATATGTTGGACCTAGACCAATTATTGAATTCAAAGACCATCTTGCGGATGAAGAATTTATCTTTTACATCAATTCTCTGATGGTGATTCATTTGACCTAATCAATAAGCCAACTTCAAATATTGGTATTCCTTGCATCAATATTTCACCCATTAGTCAAGTTGAATCCTTGGATGATCATAAACCCAATGATTTTATTCTCTCTGAATTATATGGTAATGGATTTTCAAGTAATCTGAATGAGTCCTTGTTCCTACATGAAGATTTGGATTTGTAGGAGTTTCAAAAGGAGTCTGACGTGATTATCGAAGAATTTCTTTCAGATTTACCTCCTTTTGATCAAGAAGATGACACTCTTATGATCAAAGATTTTTGTAGTAATATTGTAAATCTATCTTCTGTTGAATCTCATGATTTAAACATTGAATCCTCTTTTGATAAGAAACTGACCATGTTTTCTCAAAACTCAAAGTGATGTTAGGTGAGTAGGGAACTTCAGCTAAGGCTGATGGTTATGTCAGGTCCCTATCACCACGACAATGTTTGTGACTTCAGTTAGTTCTTGTTTCTTCTACATAACTTGTTCATTAATGTTAGAACATGGGATGATGATGCATTTATAAGGATGCTTCTTTTATTCACATAAAATTATTCAGCCCTCAGAGGAGGGAAAAAAATTGATTATCGATCTTCCACCACTTCATCCCTCTTCAATCAAATCTCCAATATATAATGTAGAAACAAAGAATAATCTTAATGAATCTTTTGATCATCCATCAAATAATTTCATGTGCTCGATGACTTGGATTATGGTCAACCCGACAATATCGCTTTGTGTAGTTTTTCTTGTATGTCTTTCCCTAAAGGTTGTATCGATGATCCTATTGCAGATTCATTAGAAGAGTCTTTTCAGTTTGGGCCCATGTTTCATGGTTTGTAATTGCATGCACTTCGTCAAGTCATATATGGTCATAGGCCTAATGATTATTGTTGTTGTGAATTTTCCCTTTTGATAGAGTAGTCGAGTGTAATACACTGTAGTGGTTTCATATCCTATTTTTGTTGGTCAATGTAGATGCTTTCACGCTTTCTCTTGTTCATTGCGCTGATTTTTGTTTTGACTTTTCAAGATCATATCCTTCGATCTAAAGGTCAGGAGAACCTTCTATGGTTGGAGTGGAAGTTCCACTTTAGATGATCTGGACTTGAATTGTTTAGTTTATGTTAGGTTAGGCTACATATAGTTAAATGAATTGTACTATCTTTTGTCTTTTTCATGCTTCAATTTCATTCTTTCAGTTTGATCTATCTTTGAATAAGTTGGTTTCAATCTCCAGGACGATGTGGCTAATCTTTTGTGAAAGGTGTAGAACTTTTTCTACAAAACCTCACTCCGATACCATGTAGAAATATCCCACTGGAGATCAACATATTATGCAATATACTAAAGCACAATACAAGATCTACTTCTACAAAAAACTTGTGGAAGCTTAATTGAATATGAACAAGATCAAATAGAACACATATAACTAAGAATGAGAAATCAATCACACATGATCATAGAAGAATACTCTGGCGAAATCCTCAGCTAAAAACCTCGATCTCTATATTATCATACAAGTGGAAATATGTCTAGATCACACAAAGATTTATCTCAAAAGCTATCCATCTCTTAGTACAATCCCTCTGCTACTCATAGACAATCAAAGGCTTCTCACAAATCTTCTCATCTGCCCTCCAAGCCTCCTATTTCTTTGCGCAGTTTCTCCTGGTGTCCAATGCTGCCACCTGTGTGAATTTACCTCTCACACAACACATTGAACTCAAAAGTAACTCCACAATCCTGAACGAGATAATTCCTTCTGCATGGATGAGTTTCCTATATAGGAAAAATCCTCCAACTAATAGTACACTGTCCCTTCCTCTGATCGCAACTGGGTATCTGAATGAAATGACATGCATGAGTTATTTATGAGATAATATTTAGTTATCAGAAGTGCAATAGTTACATGCATGCATGTATTAACTAACTGAACTCACAATCAGTTCCACAAACTGTTGGAACTAATCTATCTGGACTTAACTCAGTTAATTTAGCTAACTAATTACAACTCAAATTACAACTCATCCTTTTCTCCTTAACTGAGGGATAAATTCCTCAATCAATGGGATAACTATTGCATGTCCACACATAGACTTCATGTTTGATTTTCTCCAACTAATTAACTCAAGATGATTTAATTAATTATTAATCAAACAACTGCTAAGAACAAATTCGAATTTTACTTCTCAATTTTATTTCAGGGACTAACTAAAATTGGAATCTATCCTGAAATACTATTTATAGCAATGCTATTTTTAGCATTTCCATTTTTCATTCCTTGTTGCTATATCCAACACTGGTACCTGAGATGTTATTTATAGCAATGCTAATTTTAGCACTTCTATTTTCAGCATTTCTTGTTTCCATTTTCAACACTCCCTCTAAACAAGAAAGGCATTCAACTCGAAGTTGATCCTGAACCTTTGGAATGTTCTGCATGCAACACTTCTCTCAAGTGTTGTTGCTCCAGCAACTATAGAAACAAAAAATCTCCTAGCTGACCTCCCTGTTGGGCTAGAAACATCCTCTAATGCTGAAGCTCCCCCTGCCACTGACAAGTGCTCCCTTTGTGACCTCTAAGGTGTTGCAACACTCCATGTATCTCGCACCGTTGCACACCTCTCTGTGCCATCCTGCACTAATGCAACACTCTTGTGCCTCTCGCATTGTTGTAGCCTACTAGCTCTGCGCTGTCTTAGGATTCCTACACTGTAGCTCTCTCTGCCGCTCCATTCGCATTTGTCTCTACCCACTCAGCTAGTCCTGCTACTCTTCATCGGGGCTCCCGTAGCAAGGTCTAATCAAAGAGGTTGGGTACCTCAATGATGCTGCCCCTATTCCAGCCTTCTTGGGACTATCACTCAACATCACCTCACCTCTGAATTGGAGGTACGGATGCATGTGATCCCTTTGCCCACTTGGCTTGAAATTTACCCCCACTGAAGGTCTTTGCATGAGTGGATGCCTCCACTTAATCTCCTCTCAGCTTCTCCAGTTGTGGCTACTCCACAACCTCCTGAAGCTTCTTCACCAATTGTGGCTCCTTCACAATTGTATGAGACTTCTTCTGGCACTACATGTTGAGAGGTAATATACTCTCCCTCTCAACCACCAAGTCTCCAACAATTTCCTTGCTCCTCAAGGCTTTGCATGCATCTTGAACCTCAAGAGGATACAAGTTCTTGACTCGTGAACCGATCTGCTTCACCTGTCTCATGGAAACATGTCTAAGGAAAACCTTTCGCTTACTGAAGTCTACATCATAGCCTTTATCTTCTAGCATTGCGATTGATACCAAGTTTTTCTTCAGTCTTGGCACATACTTCACATCTGTCAAGGTAATGCGAGCTCCATGCTCCCTCTGAAAAAAAACTGTGCCTACTCCTGAGACACTATACTTTTCATCATTACCCATCGCTATGAATATCTAGATATCTTTCTCCTCCAGGGTACTGAACAAACTCTTATCACCGGTCATGTGGAATGAAGCTCCATTGTTAAGAAACCAACCACATCCCACCATGGATGAAACCGTGCATGCGAAGAGGGTGAAATCCAACTCGAACTGTGAGGCCAATGCCTCACCTTCTGATACTTCGTTCGATCCCTTCTTGGATTTCTTCAGTGGACAATTTGTAGAAAAATGGCCCACCTCATGACAATGAAAGCATCAAACTTTTGATTTGTAAAACTTCTTACCACCATGGTAAGAACTAGATTTGGGATGGGACAGCTTCCCTTTCCCTTTCCTCGCCTTACTCGCTAAGGCTAGGTTTTCCTCATCATCTTGCTTTGATGAGGATCCATCTCTGGTGCTTCTTATTATCTCCTCCTGCATCAGATCCAACCAAAGTCGTTCCCAATCTGGTAGTTTTTCTCTTCCATTAACCGAGTCTTGGTAGTTATGCCATCTCTTAGGAAGACTGAGGAGTGTAAGACTCACCATGTCATCATCGATTGTCATGATCCTACACTTCAAAGCTCATCCCTGCAGGTGGTGAGCTTGTTTAGATATGTAGAGATCATGTCGCCCTTTTCACACTTTATTTTCCTAAGCTTGTCTTTCAACGAAACTTCCTCTGATCACTGCTATTCTACTATATATCTTTCAATGTTTTCCATATCAAAAATGGTGTCTTCTTCCCATGGAGGCTCGAGACAATGTGGTCTCAAACTCCCTCCAGGAGGATTCTCCTTGCTCTAGCCACACATTTCTTCCATTCCACCAATTCTGTAGCATTAGTTGCTGTCAGCTTGGGGACTTCTTGATTAATGAAGTCATTTAGACCGTTTTCCTCTAATATTGCTTCCATGCTATCCTTCCAGGCTATATAATTTGAGCTGCCATCGAGGGAATGCTCGAGTCTTAAACCAATGAATTCCATTGGTGAAATTGAGATGTGATAAGAAATCGATTTCTATAATTAAGAACTTCAAACTTCGAACTTCTCCCTTATTTGTATATTGTTCTTCACTTTGATCAACTTGTCTCCGATACCATGTAGAACTTTTTCTACAAAACCTCGCTTTGATACGATGTAGAAATTTCCCACTATAGATCAACATATTATGCAATATACTAAAGCAAAATACAAGATCTACTTCTACAACAAACTTGCGAAAGCTTAATAGAATATGAGAAAGATCAAATAGAACACATATAATTGAGAATGAGAAATCAATCACACATGATCATAGAAGAATACTCTAGGGATAGCCTCAACTAAAAACCCCAATCTTTGTATTATCATACAAGTGGAAATATGTCCGGATTACACAAAGCTTTAGCTCACAAGCTATCCAGATCTCAGTACAATCCCTCTACTACTCATAAACAGTCAAAGACTTCTCACAAACCTTCTCCTCTTCCCTCAAAGCCTCCTATTTCCTTGCACAATTTCTCCTGGGGTCCAATGTTGCCACCTGTGTGAATTTACCTCTCACACAACACATTAAACTCAAAAGTAACTGCGTAGTCCTGAAGGAGATAATTCCTTCTGCATGGATGAGTTTCCTATATAGGAAAACTCCTCCAATTGATAGTACAATGTCCCTTCCTCTAATCTCAACTGGACCCTCTGACTGAACTGACATGCATGAGTCATTTATGAGAGAATATTTAGTTATCTGAAGTGCAACAGTTACATGCATGCATGCATTAACTAACTCAACTCACAATCAGTTCCACAAATTGTTGGAACTAATCTAACTGGACTTAACTCAGTTAACTGAGCTAACTAATTACAACTCAAACTGCAACTCATCCTTATCTCTTTAACTAAGGGATAAATTCCTCAATCAATGGGATAACTGTTGCATGTCCTCACATAGACTTCATGTTTGATTTTCCCCAACTAATTAACTCAAGACGAATTAATTATTTATTAATCAAACAATTGCTAAGAACAAAATCGAATTTTACTTCTCAATTTTAGTTCAAGGACTAATTAAAATTGGAATCTATCCCAAAATATTATTTACAACAATGCTATTTTTAGCATTTCCATTTTCATTCCTTGTTGCTATATCCAACACTAGTACCTGAGATGTTATTTATAGCAATGCTATTTTTAGCACTTCTATTTTTAGCATTTCTTATTTCCATTTTCAACAAGTTGTAGCATCACACAACCATTGGCTTATATACATATTCTTCCTTGATTTGGTTTACATCTTTCAAGTCAATGATTTTTTGATGGAAAATATGATCCTTCAACTAGGAAGCTATAAGAAAACCAAGAAAACTATATCTACTTAGGATTCTCATTCCTGCACCCAGTCCTGTTATGAACAATGTATTCTTGATTATCTATTTGTGTAGAGTAAGATAAGGGGAAAACTTTTAGCGATTAAAGAATGAGAGGTCTAAAACTTGTCTTTGAAGGAACAACCTCTTCTGTCATCAATAAGTTGGGATCCCTCTTCTACCTGTTGAAAAATAATAATTGCTTATGCAGAGTCCTATGAAAAGAAAATATAAAAGGGTGAAAGAAGATAAAGGCTTCCTACACAAGTAGGTGAAGCAAGCAACTTCATCGAGGTAATGTTCAGGCTTGTTGACAGCGAAGCAATGTTTTTGTTCTTGAAGCGGCTCTATCGAGGTATTGTCTAGGCTTGCTAGAAGCAGAGAAATGCCAAAGACATAAAACTCATACTCTTATTATTTTTATTTCATAATAAAATATTACCCTTACTTGCATTGAAACGATAGTGATATGGCTTGTTTGAATTACATTGAGGAGTGGAATTGTGAAGACTATATCTTTAACCAAGTAGAGTGGGGAGCTGAAGATAACTCAATGGTTGAATCAATACTTCCTGAAGAAAATGAGACTTTTCACTTTCAATGAAACCATTTTAGAGAAGCTGGGGTTCTCCTAGTGTGTCACCAAGTGTTGTCGATTCAACAATGACCCTCCAATTTTTTTTCTATCTTGATTTGGAGCCTTTGCTAACTGTCGTTTCAAGCCCCCTTGTGTCATCATGTGGTTTGATTTATTATATGTGCGTTTTATACAAGTTCCACATCCTCCTAAGTCA
The DNA here is from genome assembly GCA_000404065.3 of Pinus taeda. Classification (NCBI taxonomy): domain Eukaryota; kingdom Viridiplantae; phylum Streptophyta; class Pinopsida; order Pinales; family Pinaceae; genus Pinus; species Pinus taeda. The sequence goes on from APFE030172616.1 coordinate 128,886, forward strand.
ATGTTTCCTAAGTATCGTAACTTAACCATTAGAAGAATGTGAGATAATAAGTGTATGGTTAGGTGAAACTCATGGTTCTTCTTGAATTAGAAATTGGCCTTCTTTCCAGGCACACACTTAAAAAGAACATAAAAGTGGGAAAAAGGAAACAAAAGAAAGAAAATCACTCACAAAATAAAAAACACACTTTAATTTGATGAATACATGCACTTGAGGTTGACTGCACTCCTTCGGGATGAAGGAGTGTGCCCTACTTGAGCACATTCATTCGTGTTGAGCAAGTGTGCCCTATCTAGGTGTAGGGCCTTCATGTTGATGACATGTGCCCTGTCCAGTTGCATCTATGAGCCAATTTGATGCATGAGGGTGAACTCCGACAAAATAGGGGCCCTCTTAAATCCTCTTAACTAACCCTTTCATGCGATGACAAGTGGAACTCATGCATGAATCAATTTTTCATGTTAATTTCTTTTTATAAATAGTTAATAATTCTTTGCATAATCATTTCATTTGAGTTGAGCACACAAATATGAAATTAAGAAGCCCTTCATCAACCAACGCAACAAGTAAGTTTGCATCTTTTCACTATTTTTCAAAATTTCACTATCAAATTTTGCTTTGCTTGCTGTTGATCACTTGTTTTGCAGTTTGTTTTATAGCATTTTTATTGAATCTTCATCTTGCAAGTGTTAATCCACTGTCGCATGTAAGAAGCACTTCACATCCATGAAACCTAACATATTCCACCATGCATGCTACAAAAACTATAAAGCCTTGCATATCATTCTTCTCCTCATCTGATAATCAAATTCTACTATTTTAACTTGTTCCTAAGGTCCTACTAGGAAGAGCACATTCTTTGAGCTCGAAGCTCCATCAACCTAAAAAATTGTGCCCTGTGTGACCAAGTTTCCTTCCTAAGTGAAACACGAAGGCACGAAGCATTTCCCTTTGAACCTTTAGAGTGCTACAATGTGACCTCTTTGGATTAGATCACATGGGCACATCACAAAGGCACGAATCATCATTCATTCATCCCTTCAACATGCATCAATGCACCCTCATTTTCCTTGAGGGCATGAGTGCATTGTGAAAGCCTGAAGCTTTGTTTCCCTCTTCCTTTGTCTCTTTGGAGTACGACAATGTACCCCCCTTGTCTCCTTGAGAACATGGGCACATAGGGAATACCTGAAGGCTTTTTTTCCCATTCATTTGACTCTTCAAGGTGCAATAATGCACCCTTGTTGATTTTTCATCCTTTCTTTAGTGCATGAGCGCGCTACGAAGCCCCAAATGACCATGTATGCCCCCTTTGTGCTTTCAAAGTGTGACCTCCTAGTTTTCATGTGTATTTTCTCTTGCATTCAAGTTATTTTGCATTTTCATTTATGGATTTTCATATTCAATCACATATAATGAATATTAATGCACGATTTACAAGTGTTGATGCACAATTAGTTGTTTTAAGATGATCTTGTCGTTATCAATGTGATTCCACAAATAGGTGCTAGTGCCACAAGTGTTGTCACCTTGTCATCATTTGTTGGTGACATGTCACTTCATAAAGTATCCTATAAAGAAATTTGATAAGCAGGGACTCATGAGCCTGTCGAACTTGCAAAGCAGTGCATTCCAATATATGCGGACACTCAGTGTTTCATTGACAAGACTACAAAGGTCACATGAGCAAGATCGACAATACATTCATGTTGGATAAGTTTCCTTAGGACTTAGAATATGTGCATGCATACATCAACATTAAGAAGTCGAGGATGCATAATACCACATGAAGATTCCCAATCATGCCATGTGTAGAAGCTATTGAATGGATCATCACACATATGGATGACTCTCACCTTGTGATTTGCAGTGAGAGTGGCGGTTAGCTTGCTACCTATTATGGTGAGGATATGAAGACATATTATCATATGCTTAAGCCCAATGAATATGAAAATGAAAACTTATACATGATATGGGATACCCTTGACACAAGTGATGTTATCAAATCATGGAGTCGAGAACTCGCTAAGTTTTTCCATCGCCCATCTTGCAGTGTGTTAGCCTCCTGCTGCAGCAGGTTACTCATCTTTCATGATTGAAATTTTTACATGCCAAATATGTCATACTTTGCATGCTGCAATTTTCCATATTTACTACAGAGGCCAAGGAAGAGGGCATGAGAGTGTGCCAGTTCAAGTGCCAATGTTGTGTTCCAATTTTTGATGTACTATTCCATTTTTGAAGAAAAAGGGAGGTCCAAACAGTATAATCTTGGTCTCCCTAGGTTTCAATTTCTTGTTTTAGAATAAAGAGAATCAAAATATGTCCAAACAGCTTAATGTTGGCAGATTCTTAGACAGGTAGAGAAGCAAGGGTGCTCAACAGCCTAATATGAGCCCCTGGATGAAATAAGTGTAGATATAGATAGGAGGATAGTAAAAAGAAAAGGTTGAAAAGTTGGGTCTGCAAGTCTAAGTGCACCCAAACTAAAAAGAAGAAAAAATGCTAGGTAAGTAGGTTGGGTAGGTAGTTTTGAGGTTGCAGAATGTTGATTTGTGATCAATTTCATGTTTTCAAGTGTCATATCTGTTCAGGTCACAACTATCAGGCATATTTCATATGGAGGAGCTCAAGAAAGACATGACTAACTTCCCCCTTCTTCCTTATTCCCCAAATCATTCACTAACTTCCCCAAAGAGGTCAAGATTTGCTTGATATCTCTTAGTTTCATCATTTTTCATGACAATTTGCCTTGGCAAAGATCTGCTTTACTCAAGGAATGTCCATTTCCTTTAGGAATCATTTCCCCCCTAATAGCCTAAGATTCACATACTTAGCGCTTTCTTATCACTGGTCATATTAACTACTAATTGTACTGTATAGCTCCCTATCTATTTCCCCTTCCCATACTAAAAACTATGTTAATAATTCCCCTATATACTTATCCCCTCCCCCTGGTTGAAAAATAACCATAAAGTAACACTTGGGAATTGCTCAGTTTATCTGAAACTCAGCAAGAACCCTCCTTTTGCCTCAAAAAACCATCTCCCAATGAAAAGGACCCCTTCCGATGCATTAAGTCCCTCCTCCAAAGTACAAAAACCCCTTTGCAATGCCCTTGGACTCATTCCATGGCATAAATTCCTCCTTCCTATGCACAAAACCCATGCTCTATCCCTTTTTCTAAAACCCCGCGTGTAAATAATTTAACCCCGCTCATATTTAACCCAAAACCCACTTTTCTAAAGTCCCCCCCCCCCGCCGAATTAAAAAAATTTAAAATATTCGCGCAGGCCCCGTTCTTATCCATCCGCCGCTTTACCTTATCTGCCAGCCGTCAGATCTGGCGCGCCCGAGATCTACGGTGGGCGGGTCCTTTTATGCCCCGACATGCCGAGGGTTAGCGTCCAGGACATCGACGGTTTTGCCTTTGTACTCCTGCCATGCGTCGCCCTCCCAGCTGTGGCGGAGGCCCCCTCCCCAATACTGCCCAGGCGCAAAAGCGGTGCGCCCCAAACCAGAAAACTGCCCTCCCCTCGAGTGATGTAAGCATCACGTCACCCGCCACGTTGCCGCCACCTCACCCCTTCCTGCCCATGCCTTGCTGACATCATCCTGCCACCGTGTCCTTGCCACGTCATCACTCTACTGTACTGCCACGTCACCCCACTGATGTCACCCTGCTAACGTCATCACCGTACAAGGGGGTCCCACCGCTGACATCATGCTGATGTCACCCACTGAAAAAATGCGCAAGTGCAAAATCAAAGCTTCGGAAGCCCGAAATGAAAAACAGAGGCAGTTTTTGATGCGCGATTAGCGCTAGTCGCGCATCGCTAAGGGAAATGGGCTAAAATGGGGAATCTTTTGATTCCGCAGTCGTTTTTGCGCCGAAAAGGGCAGAAAAGGTCCGATTTTGCAGTTTTTAGCATATCGGCAGAGAGAGAGAGTGTCCCGATTCAATTATCAAAGAATACCAGGGGAGATGAAGCCCAATTTAATGCCAAAGAGTATCAGTGTTGCGGAAAAGTGTATCAGTGAAGATTTTCTTAGTGCTCGAAGTTGATGAAACATTAAAGAGCCCCCAGCAAGTCAAAGAAACATTAAAATCCATTTAAAGCCTCTCAAATCACAGTTACTGCACATCAAAGTCACATGAGATCAGTGGACTTTATTGCAGAAGCACTGCACCAAGTCACAGAGGACACTACATTAACTCATTTTTGATCTAGCTGCCTCTGGCGCAGCTCAATAGATATTTATTTGCATTTAATTTCAGCACAAGTTTAGGTTTAAAGGCTTTTCCCGCAGACCTGTTTAGGTCAGCTGTAATAAATACTTTTGGATATTTTACCTATAAAGACCGCCCTGAACAATGTAATGAGGGTTGGTTGTTGTTGGTTGGTTGTTTGCTTAAGGAGAGACTCGCACTGTATATCTGAGAATTTCTATAATCAAAGACTACTTACGAGCTTGGAGAATGAACTGTCTGATGTGTTGTTAATGTTTCTGAAGATTGAATGAGGGAAATCCTATGCTATCTTATGAATCAATAAGTATTCCTTACCTCTGTTGTTTTCAATTTCACATATGCTTAAGTTGCAGAACAAAAGTCTGGTTTAGAATTTGCTTACCTACACTCTATGCTCAGTTTCTGTGGCTTCTTAATGTTTTCCTCTTGATTTAGGCATAAATATGAATTCCTTATGGCTCATGTTTGCTCTATCTCACATGTAAATGACTGTTACCTGAGAATTCTTAGCTGCTCCCAGATATGGCTCGTTTATCTTCCCTCTGCTAATCTATTTGCGAGATTCTTTGTTGCCTCTCATTCCTTAGCCTGCAATCCATTTTCATTTAAACTCAAGTTTGTTTCATGAATAGCTACCTTTCCCCTCTTTCCTCTTGTAACCAAGAAAATGCACCAGCAGTTTTACTCCTCGACTCCATGCCCAATGGTTTGAAACTTATCACTCTATGCATGCGTCTCTGCCTTAAAGTATCATCCTTCCCATCACCAAACACAAACAAAACCCATAGAACCCAATAACTAGCCTAAAATCATCATCAACAAAGCTAAATGATCAAGAGAGAGCCCTCTCTGATTGCAGGTGGGCTAGAACTTGCAGTCCAAAGATTGGTTTGTGGTTACCTCGGCCGTATCCCTTCAAGAGCTTAGGGACAACCTGAGTGTTAACATAATGTCGACTCCATTGGGGACATCCTCAGATAATCTCACAAATCCAGTCTGAAGCTCCGCTGAAAAAGAAACTGACCTTTAAAGGTTGTTGTTTAACCTATAATTGTTAGAAAAATCCCCAAAAAACAAGCTAGAAGCTGGCTCCCAAAAAAAATTCATGTTATACAAGATCAAATCCAGACCCAAGTCCCCCAGCTATTTTTGAAAACTCCAATATAATTCCTAAGATCCTTAGAAAACAAGAGCAACAAGAAGGTTTGATTGCTTCTAGTCCTGAAACAGTTCAGCCTAGCCATTTTTCAACCCTTGTTAAAGTTCTATTTCGTTCGAACCCTACTTCCCCTTGTTCATCATCTTCTTCTCCAAGTACCGTTTCCACACCTCCATTCACTACACATACCACCGCTTCTACTCCTATTATCCCAGTTACTCCAGTTGTTCCACTTATCCCCATTGTTCCTCTTATCCTTGTTAATATGGCTAATAGATATGCACCTTTACAGCTTCCTGCAAATCCCGGGGCTATGCCTCAGGATTACTAGACCAAAATAACTTATTTTGATGGCACAAATGCCTGCACAACCCTTCAACACACAAAGAAAATGCAGGACTACTTTGAGAGTTATGAGATTGACGATGATAGCGTGAGAATGAAGATTTTTGTCCAAAGTTTGATTGGTGATGTCAGGACTTGGTTTAGAGCACTCCCAGCCAATTCCATAACAGACCCTGAAGCCTTATATAAGTCATTTATCAATAGATGGGAGAAAAAGAAAGACCCCTTGCACATATTATCTGAGTATGACACTATCAAAAGAGGCCCTCAGGAGATTGTTTTGGAATACTGTGCAAGGTTTAATAATGTTTATAATGCAATACCACAGAACTTAAGACCTCCACCTGATCTTGCTTTGTACAAATTCCCTGATGGTTTTGATGTTGAAATGGCTTATCAGTTAAGGGAAAGAGCCCCTCAAAGCCTTACAGAAATGCAAAATGTTGCTGTTAGTGTGGAGGCAAACTTAATTTCCAAAAGAAACAGAGCTAGAACCGAGAGAAGAGTTACCTTTAAGGAAGAAACCTCAGCCTTAGACCAAAAACTAGATGCTATTATTAGTGGCATGCATAGGCTGGGAGATAGAGTGGAAAGTGTTGAGAGGAAATCATCATGGGAAGGACAACAACCCAACACCATAAGGAACCCAAACTTCAGGAAAAATCAAAACCCAAATGCTGGAAGGGCTAGTCCTGACCATGATATAAGACCTCCGTTCCAAGAAAACTACGCAGAGGCATCCACTTCTAGTGAGCCCACAGAAGAGACTCACATGAATTTGATAGATTCAAAAAATGAGCAACATATTTTTCTCACTCAAGAAGATCAAGACTATCAGGATATAAATCAATTTCAGACCAAGTCGGGAGAGTCTTTTGATTTTAAACAAGGCTATGATTCTGCTGTGTATGAGGTCCACAAAAAATATAAGTTGAGAACAAGAACCATTGATGTCCCTACACCTAGCAAGACAAAGGATAGCAAACAACTCAACAAGATTAAAGACAACGTTATCATAATCGAATCAGCTGATAGTTCTATCCCAAACCCGCGCCAAGTGATTGTAGAGGACATAACAGACACACAGCCTCCTATTACTCAGCCTCAGCCTCCTTCTTCCTTGAAAGAAAATTTGAACAGCAATCCCAAAAATCTTCCCAACACAGATAAACCACAAACTGTCATTCACCATAACGCAGACAATCAAAAGGAAAACATAGAAAGTATTCTTGATAAGGAGAAATCTGTTTCTATTAACGCAAATATTCCATTGGAAAAACCATTTACCTTAGAAGCAGAGATTGGAAAACTTAAGATATCCATCCCCGTCTCAGAACTTGCCAAACATGATGTGTATAGGCAACAAATTCAAAGGTCACTTCAAATGCGAGAGATCAAGGATGATGTAAATGTTTTAGACGATACCCTTGAGCTACTGTTTGGTCCAGAAGTTAATGGAAAATCAACATATGGATCTGTTCCACCCTTTTATGTCACTCTGCACATACATGACAAAATCTTGCATAATGCTATGTTTGACTCAGGTGCCTCACACAATCTTATGCCCAAAGCTGTAATGGAAAAGCTAAACCTTGATGTCACAAGACCCTACAAAGATCTATACTCCTTTG
>APFE030172616.1:146122-158412 GCA_000404065.3 Pinus taeda
CAAGAAGAAAAATGTTCAAGAAGTGAAAGATCACATTGAGCTTCAAGAAATGAATCCGACCATATCTTGTAAAGGATTGAAAGAAATTAACACTCCTAAAAATCTAGAGATAGAAGGACATATCAAGAAGAAAAAGGATAGCACCAAGATATGGAAGGCTGAAAAGCCTGGAAATCTATTTGGAAATTTAGATGGTATGGGATTCTTGGTTGAAAGCAATTCTGAGAAAGCAGAAGAACATTCAGTGTCTGCTCTTAAGCAACCAGTTTGGAGAAATGGAAGGCGGCCACTGCAGTTGGAAGAAAACCGTCGTGCTACTTACAGGCCATTTAACCAAATAGAGAATGGAAATGACTCAATACTTACTATTCTAGATGGGGAGTCAAAGCAGCTAATCCCTGTTGGAATTCGGTCAGAGCATGCTTATGCAAGAAATCTTGCTCGGTTTGCTGCAAACCTTGGACCAGTTGCCTAGAAGATTGCAGCTCAGAAGATAAGGAGAGCTCTGCCCCCAGGTGTCTCATTTGGCCTTGGATGGGTCGGTGATTATGAGGCTCCTCCTCGTGCTTTATTGTCATATGAAAGAATATCTGTGGCATCAGTGTCCTCTTCCACTACCTCGCCAATTGTTCCAGGTGAAACCAAGATTAAATCAAATAACGCTGAAGATAATCCCAGACTAAGAGATGAAGGGCTTCCAAAGAACTTAATTTCTGAAGGAAGGACTGTTACATCAGCTACAGCGGCTTTGTCAGCAAGACAGTTGGTTTCAAATTCTGCAATATGTCAAGGGATAGATAATTGCCAATCTATTCGTAATCCTCAATCTGAAGTGATTGGGCATGGCACATTAAATTCTAGTGGTGATGGAAGAGCTAGTTTGCCTTCTCCGGAAGTAAAACAAGGCTCCATAAGGTCAGGTTTAACTGTTACCACATCCAGTGACCTAGCCCTTGCAGGTACAAAATTTGGTTCAGAAGTAACACAGTCCAGATTACTTGAAATGGTCTCAAGAAATAGCACACTCATGCATGGGGCCTCATTAAAGCAGGCTGATGGTTCAAGGTCCATTGCCAGTCTTCAGGTAATGAAATCTGAAAATATGACAAATGACAGTGATGCGCGTGGTGTTTCCAGAAAAGCAAGTGATGCATCAAAACGCGGGTGTAGTTCTCTTGGTACAAATATTGTAGTCACCACAGTAAGCTCTTCTCTATGCAACTATCAAGCTGGATCGAGAGTTTTGCAGGGACATCAAGTCGCAAGTAGTCAAGAACATGCTAAGAAGGACTTAAATGGTTTAGCTAATTTACTGCATGGAAAGATGCTAGCATTACATCAAAGAGGTTCTAATCTATCTGCAAATACCCCAGTGTTGGTGCATTCATCAGTTTCATCAGCAGGGTCATCTATAAAACGAGATGATGCCACAGTGTAGGCATGGATACAATCACAAAATGCATGCCTGGTAGATGCAGATGCTACTTCTAGAGTCAGGTTACAGGATGCACCGAATCCTCATATGGAGCAGCTAAGAAATCGATCAATTTCAACGTATCTCATCAGGTGGAAGTACTTACCAGCAGAAGATTCCACATGGAACGACAAGAATTTTATACAGAAGCATCAAGAACTACTCAAGCGTTGAGGACAACACTTTTTGAAGGAGAGGGGCATGTTAGGCCCCTATACTACTAGTGTAACCCCTTATGTTATTAGTACAACCCACTTATTATATTGATGTACCCATGTAGTGCCCATATTGTTACTATTGTGCCCCATAGAAGCCCACTATTGTTATTATTGTGCCCTTACATTATTATTGTTATGTCGGCTCTGATTATGTTATGAGCCCTTAGAATCCTATATATAGAAAGGAGGTCTTTTCATTTGTATCATCCAAGAATTGTTCATTTATGTAATGTAAAGGAGGTTGCCCCCTCGAAGAGGCTGAATTCTAAGGCGTTGATCTATCTTTTCTATCTTTTCTTGAGCTGGTTTCATAACATCTTAGGGTTTTGTTTTGAATTGAAGGCTGGGTGGTGGAATTATTGGAGTAGATGGATAGAGCTAGGTCTTCAAACCATTGGGCTATGGAGTCAACAAATGGATAGCGTAACTAGATCATATCATTAAAGGGAATGTTCATAGGGTAGGCTAGTAAAACAACAGGAAAATCTTTAGGTCTAATGGATGAAATGATTCTAACCAGGGTGAAAGGGCACATAAGAATCCTTGGATCGGGATTAGAATGAAGAACAGAGGGTGGTCATGAACAAAGGGCAATTAAGAATCCTTTACTATAAACCAGAGGAGAAACTACAAAAGCTAAGGAGCAGTTAAGAATTCCCTAGCTAAGATAGTTTAGGAGAAAGCATTTAGAATGTAAGACAATCAAGACAGAGTGCATTCAAGCAATTTCTGAAATATCATTCCTTGTTATACATTTAGATTTTAGAGAAAGAAATAAGATTATGGAAAAAACATAAGGAAAAACAACATTTAACATGGAAGAATACTTATTTGTATTTTTCTTTACACAAGAATCCTGTAAAATATCTGATCTTTATTCCTTGATCTAGCAAGCCAATCCAGTCATTGATATAATAGAACTTTGATTTGAGAGAAAAAGTCTATAGAGATGTCTTGGAATCCCCCTGACATACTTCGAAATGTGAAGTATTTATACAAAAATATTTACAAAATATCTCAAAACAACTTGAGACTTAATTTAGGGAATAAGAATATCTTCTTGCATGAAGATAGAGACAGATGAAAAACTGCTTCCTGCTGTCCCTTTTATTGTGGTGTTGCTGGCTATTTCTGTTGAGTTTTGAGCCCTTTAAACTGGCTGATAGTTGTGGTATTTCTACACTAGAACCTTCTTTACTTTTATCTTTCACTGATACTCTTTGAATTTGTTACTCTTTGACCTTGCTGATCTATCTTTTACCTGTTTCACCTGGTTGCCTTCAGATTTACTGTGGTAACTTTTTGATGTAAAATTTTTTCATAGTAAATCTGTCATTTTCTCCCACCATTCTATCTCATGCAATCTCATTTTAAACATTCTTCTATAAATTTCATCTGCCTCTGTGTATTTTCAAAATTTGGTTTGGTGAGAAACAAATGTTTCACCTCATGTTTTAGGAAAAACAATTTCTCCAATGTATCATATAATACTTTCCCTATTGGCAGGGATTTAATGCCTGTTGAGCTGGCTTGTTCCTTGGCCAATCTACTGGGTCTATCACTATAGTCCAATTGGGTCATGAGTTTGTCATTGATGACCATAGGATTGGGAAGGCCTTTATCCCTCAAAATTTGAAATTTAGCCATAAACCTGTCAATGACTACTTGCACGTTATGGCACTTTTCTTCTAAGTTGAGCATGAGGTTTCTTTTGGAAAGAACCTTTTTAATCTCTAGGATGGCTTCAGTCCTATCCTCTATGCTAAGATCATGGAGCTCATATCTGTTCTTACTGTTCAGGGGGTGGATGAGTCGATTTGCATCCTCAATTTTGTCTCCTAATTCTTCCCTTACTTTCTGGATGGCTTCAGTGGCTACCTTCACCAATTCAGTTTGCTCAAAGATAACTTGGATTGATGGCCAAAAATCATTGACAGAGTTAATGATATTGGGCCATAACATCTCTTTAGTCTGTCATAGTGGCTTATGCAATGTCAAATCTTTCTCTAGGACTTTGATTTTCTCACCCATTCTTTGGGCTTACTGTGTTTCTTCTCTTTGCTGAATTTGGGCAAGTTTGCAATCAGTTTCCAAACTTGCCACTTTCTCCTTTAATATTTTGAGCTCTGTAGCTTGGATTGACATCTCCTCCATATCTTTTACCAGTTCTGTTGTTTTCTCAGTTGATGTACCTGTTGTTGTAGTGGACTTAGTTGTAATTGGCAGTGTTGTGGCAGGTGGAGCTGTAGGTGCCAATGATGTTGCCATTGTGGAAGGAAATGTTGTTGATATTGTGGGGATGACAATTCTGGAAGTTGTGGTCAGGTCACTTTGCTTGGATTGAATCAAAGTGTTGAACTCCTTCTCTGTTTCTTTAAGATGATCATTTAGCTTTAGGACTAGGTCCATAAGCTCTTCATGTCCTTGTTGTGCTTCTAGGACTTCCATTATTTGAGGGTGATGCAGTTGGGGAATTTTGAGCTACTTCTTTAGTGCAATAATTTCATCATTCTTCTTTTTAATTAGCTACTCTGTTTCTTTCACATCCTTGGGATCATGTCCCAACTCTATCACTAAGTCCTCTAAGGACTTGATTCTTGTATCTTTGGCTTGTGAGGAGGCCTTCTCCAACTGAGACTGAGCTGACATATTGTTTAAAGAGTTATGAAATTGGTGGGCTGCTATGGCTTTCCTTGTCAATGTAGAATAAATCATCTCACCTATTTGCTTATGTAGCTCAATCTAGTAAATGGGATGAATATCCCTTGCTAGTACTTCAAAATCTACTTTCTTAAAATATGATGCTGTTCTTGGCTGCTAAGTGGTTGGCTTGATGAAAGTAATCTACATTTTCCCCTATTTGACATTAAAGGCTAACATAAGCCTTTTTTGATTGGTAGGGGTCATCTTCAGATACTGTGCATAGGTTTGGGCTTTCAGCCTCTCATTTCTAGCCTTTATTTCTCTGTATTTCTCCTTGATATCTTGGTCTTTATCTACTGGAATTCTGAAAGAGGATACCTGAACACTTTGCTGCCTTTCCAACATTTGAGTGTGTGATGTGGAAGGTGTTAGAGCCTAGATTGAACTCACGCTGAAAGAAGGCAATTCTAGGATAACCACAAACCAATCTTAACTTGGTAGCTAGCCCTACCAGGTCAGGAGAGGGTTCTCTCCTTGTCAATCTCAGTTGAGATGACTGGATCAAATATGGACTTTAGGCTAGGTATAGTAGCTCTAGGGTTTTTTGATTGATTTTGATGGTTTTGTTATATCCAATGGAGTAGGCAGCTTTGGGTTCGGGAAATCAAGACAAGAATGCAGGGTGTTCTATGGGGCGAGGTAGGTAGGTGTTTTAGCACTTGAAATTGAATGAGATGGTAGGTATAAGACTGGTGAGGAGCTGCGGAGGGCATGAAAAGCTCATTAGTCCTCTTCAAACAGTAGAAAACATCAAAACACTAAGTGGATTCCCAAGGCAGAGCACTGTAACTAATGCATTCTACCTATCTATCTTGATTTCATTTAGTTAGAAGAATGAATAAGATTGTGGCACACATAACACATGAGGAAAAATAATAACAGAAGAAGAAAATATGAAAAAACACTTTACCACAAGTATCCCACAAAAATAGCTGCAAATCCTGGTTTATTTCCTTGCCAAACTGCTGTAAAGATGTACAATGTAGCTCAGATCATCCAAGAGAGTCCAACCTTCAAATAATGAATGAAAAAATAAATAATATAGACATCAAAACCACCTATGATAGCCATCAGGGGTCGAATCCAAGAGATAAGGGACTGTTACAACCATTTCCCAACAAGGAACATGAATATAGGCGGTGGAACAACTTGCCTCTATAAGCATGGAAATTGATTCATTGACCGCCAAGCCACCTCAAAATGATGAATCTACCCTCTAAGGTTATTTTACAATTAAATTTACATAGCATAACATCATTTACAATCATAAATTCATGCATGATGAGAGAAAAAGTCAGCTTGTAGAAAAACTAGGCGAAAACTGGATTTTTGAGCAAACTGGCTCTATGCGTAGCGCCACTGGCTAGGTGCGTAGCGCCACTTCACAACTACGTTTGAAGGCCTTTCCCTTATCCAAATTGGGCCCAAGATAGCTCATTTGAAAGGAATTCTTGTATAATTTCTGGAACATCTTGAATTGTTGCATTTGGATGTCATTTGCCCCCTCAAAAGTGAAATCACCCAACGCTGCTTTTGTGTGTCCAAAAAGAGACAGAGAGGTAATTTTTTGACATTTTGGTGACCAAGTTCTGCTCCAAAATTTCTGATATTTTATGGGTTTGATGATCTCATCATGCTGAATCCAAATATACAAGCCATTTCTCCAAAAATTCTTCCAGTGAAAAGCGTAACGCTGGCGGTGCTACGCACCTAGGGAAAATTTCTGTGTTGCAAAATTTCAAAAATTGAAAATGACCAAAATTTGTCAAAACTTGCCCAAATTTGGCACAAGGCACTATCATTAATTACTTTGATGGGCTAGTGAGGCTTCAACAATTTGCCTTGCTCCTTAAGGCCTTCCTCAACCTAGACTTAAGCTTCCTCATTCTTATGTTGCAGATTTTGTTCCATGTCATGTAGTGGTAGTCCATGTGGTGAAGCATCTTCTTGCCTCTATTGGCCTTCTCAATCAGCCCCTCAAAGTGTATATTAACCCTCTCAAGCCAAGTTTCCTGGTCATTCTCAATCTCTTGTTCAATTGAGGTCAACTTGACCTTTTCCTTCTTAGCCTTTTGCCTGTTCTCCTTAATCGTTTGCAGCTCCATGATGATTTTCTTGTCGGTCAATTGTTTGTTTTCTTGCTCTAGATATTTGATGACCTACTTATCCCTCTCTAAATTATCTGACAAGGCTTGTATCTCAGCCTCTTGTTCCCTTATAATCATGTCTTTGACAGTATTTGGATCTTGAGCATCCAAGTCAATGAAATCAACTCCTTGTGTCTCCTCATGATCAACAAGGTCAAAATCTCTCTCTTGCCCATCACTTGGATCCTTCTCATGCATCTTTTTCTTGCCTTTACCTTTGCCCTTGTGTTGCTTCTCAACCTGTACCTGTTTAGCTGAAGAAGAAGGCAAAGCCTCTTCCACTCCTTGTGGATATAGCATTTTCCTGTAGCCTGAAGATGAAGGCGAGACCCCTTCCACACCTTGTGGAGATAATACTCGCATGATAGCTGCAATAAGTTTCCAAGTGCCTCTCTCGTATGTCACAAACACTGGCACTCCAACAGTTTTAGTCTCTTGGACCTTTTCATGTCCTGAAGGCCCACTTTCTTCATGAGGTATTGATGAAAAGACTTGAGGGCCTTTGAACATTTCATGATAAATGAATGTCTCCCATGGCATGTTAAGAAGGTTCAGCTGATGTAAAACAATGATTTTAATCAAAGAGTAGTGGTATATGCTAGTTAACTGTTGGGGGGATGATTTCTTCTTTACAATGAGTGCCATCTTCTCAATGTTTCTGAACATGAAGTAGGGGATATTCATCATTGTCACCCTATTGAAATGCATCAGCAGTATAATGTGGTAGGCATACAGTCGGGAGAAACTACCTTCACAAATAAAGTATTTGATGATGATCTTCATCAATGGAGCAAACCTGTCCTCAAAGAATTTAAAGGGGAATACTCTCTTGAGTTTGTTATGGTATTTAGCCTTGATGTAAGGCTCATAGTACTCCCTGTCAATGTCCTGACCTTTGTTCCACTTTTCACCCACATTTGGAATACCTATAGCCTCTGAAATGACAGCTGGTGACAAAGTGAATGTAACTCCAGCAAGGTTTACCTCATTGTTGTTCAAATGTGTCACAAACAGCCTTGCTAATTCATGATAAAATTTAACCCTTTCCACAATTTCACAAAAATCAAAACATGACTGTGTTTAAAATAAGAAATGGAAAATGGACAGGCCTGCAACTCCCTCAAACTGGTAGGCTCCTCTCTGATATGTTTTCCTCCTTTATGAGGCTTCCTGCCTTGTGTGTCTCTCTCCCTGGAACTGACACTAAGGGTTTCTTCTTCAAGTTCAAACTCATTGTCCCTCTCCATTTGTTGTATAGCTGTTTCTCTTGTGGTGAATGAAGTGTGGTGAATTGGTGAATGAATGTAAGATAAGTATGAAGAGATTTTATAGGTAAATAGGTGAGAGTGAATAAGAGAGTGAGTAGGGTTTGGGAATTGGGGAAAATATATAAGGGAATGATGTTTAGGGAATATTATATGAGGGAATGGGTTTAGGGAAAAGAAAATAGATGATATAGGACAACCATAAATGAGTGAGCTTTCAAAATATAGAAGATAGTTTAGTGAAAACTAGGGTTTGACTTTTTGAGAGACAAAATCACTAAAGACTAATGCAACAACCTCTTTTCAACTAGAATTATGGTGTTACTTACTTGCAAAGAGGAAATTTCGAAGTTTTGAGGTGAATTGAGGTGAGTTGGAACGATTTGGAGCTTAACTACCAGGTGCGTAGCACACTCACACAGGTGCGTAGCGCACTCACCCAGGTGCGCAACGCCGGTTTGGTGCATAGCACCAGTTCAATTTTACATTGTAGAAATCACCCAGTTCCGTAGCTCCAGTTCTATGCGTAGTGCTGGCCTTTGGTGCGGTGCGCCACTCAAAACTTGTCCAAAAACACAGTGAAAGCACCCCTTTGCTTAATAACACTTAAAAATCGCGTTTGTAGCTCACAGACTTCAACTCAAACAATGAAATGATTTAAGAAAGGGATGACCTTTATATAGCTTTTCAACCTTTGATTTTTAATGTTTTTCAAAACCCACTTTGTAATGTGTATTTTCTTTTCAAATAATCTGTTTTTTGGATGCTTGATCTTTTGCTTGAATAGGTGAACTAATGCTTGATTTCTTTGACTTTTGCAGTGGCATGTACTTGGAAATATCAGTAGGTGACCAGGAGCAGCATGAAACTATTAATTACACATGAGAAATAATAAAATTACATGAAATTTACAAATAATATACTAATGCTCTATTTTCACCTCAAAACTGGTTTTGAGGTGAAATTTTTTTTAAGCTTACAAATTAAGAGACTCAAACCTTTTTTATGATTATTGTCATCCTCATGTGTTTGCTGACCATTATTAATCAATAGTTACTGAAAATTTGTCCATGGTAAAACCCTAATACCTAATGAGACTGAAACCCTATGTAATTGATGGAATGAACTGCAAAATGAACATGAATCATGACTGAAAAGTATGGAAGTAGATCAACAAGTACGTACCATGAGGGAAAAACTGAGGAAAACCCTACCATTAGTGGATCCATGACCTAATGGAATACAATATCATCAAAATGGGACTCCTACTATGAAATGCAAAAGAGTAGACTTTAATCACTGATGGTAGTGTGAAGAAACTGGCCCTAACATTCGCTCCAGTGAGGATGGTAGCTCCTTGGAGGTGCCAAGAACGATAGATCTCTAGGAACATGTAAATTAGTGCCTCATCCATTGGGAAACGAAGTCAAAAAAAGACTCAAACTGAAATGCATGACTGAATACTGATGACTCAAAGACACAAATTGACTTGAAACTGACTCAATACTAAAACACAACTAACAAACTGGAAAAGACACTCGGAGTGGAGCTTATTCAATAAAACCTACTCTAACTGTTCCATTCATCACCTGATCAAGTGAAATGAAACAACCAATGAAACCAAGTAAGCATTCTGGCTGCTGTTTGAATTCTCCGCAAGTGCTTTCTTATGAACAACAAGAGAGAACTATTGAAAGGCAATTCCCATGAAAACTTGTAAACAGATCCATTGAATAATATGGATTCTCTATCCGAATCGAAAAGTACTGCCTAAGGATCCTGAAATTCATGTGCACTGGGACTTAGCTCATTCAATGGATTACTTTTCTTCTCCTCATACCATGAATGCAAACTTTCATTTGAGCTTTGTGATGAGACTCCTGCTGAAAATGACAAAGAAACCAGCGACTAGATCAAGTTTGTGTCAATACTTTTTTCAAGCTCACAGGTAGCTAATGGAGAAGGACTTTGACTACAAAAATCATCCAACAGATCAGCTATTGGATCATGAAAAACTTGAAAATACTATTGCAACCCATTTTCTGTTGGTTCCAATGAGATTGTATGATTTTCTACAACCTGCTCATTTGAAGATATATTATGCAAATTTCCCTTCAAAAGCTGGAATGATTCGAAACAGAATGGTATGGAATCATCTCACATCATTTGATCATATTTTCCAACTTCCAAGTCTTCATCTGCAACATGACATTCGATGGCATTCAGAGGCTACAAATCTAGATATGAGAAGTCTTGAACAAGGATTTCATTACCCTTAAGATGGTCAAGATCGAAACTTATCGATGGTTGATTTTTGATAGCGCGAAAGTTGTCTATGATGAACTTAAATGAAGTAAAACAAAAAGGCAAAGATTCTTTACTTACTTCAAAATTTTCTGCACTTTCCTCCTCACTTCCATAGCTGATATGCAATAGCTAATCACTGTATTTGAGTTGTTGAAAATGAACTTCCTCCTTCCACAAACCAGCTGTTGATTTGTTTGCAAGACTAGCTTCTATTTGGAGAACATAATCATCATCATACTGATCAAATTAAGGCAAATCATCAGTATAAAATACAACATCAAGCATACATGTCATATCAAGAGATCTCTCTTCTCCAAGATGATCTATAAAACAATCATTATCAGATCTATGACGACTGGGATAAGAAAGAAAATGTTTTGGATCAGCCACTTGTTCTTCTTCAATCAACGAGCCATGGTCTTGAACATCATACACATTCCTTGTGGTGATCTTTTGCATCATCTCTTCCACTGCACTTACCAAAAGGTTGAGCTTTACCTCTAAAGATGTCGATTCCTCTAGATCTATGTTCTTCATCTCTTCTTCCTTCAACTTTTCCCTTCCGATCAGTAGGTTAGCCTCTACATCTACTGCACTATTTTGCATCTCATCAAGTGTTGCAAGGTTCCTTTCCTTCAGCTGAAACTCCATTTATGGATCAAATGCTTTCGGGTAGTGTAAGAAAGAAGATCCAGGAGGAGGTCTTATATTAACAGGCATCGAACAATAAACTTGGTTAAATATGGCAAAAAATTGTTGCACTGTCTCCTCTGGCTGTCTTTTCAGCTGGTTATATTCTTTTGGAATCAAGAAAGGGTTCTGTCTGACCACCCACTTGTCGAGGAACATTTTGACGAACTATTGGAAATCTGAGATGCTTGCATCAGGCAGGGTTTTGAACCAACTCTTGACTTTTCCTTGCAAAGAAAGAGAAAAAAGCCTAATACTGACATCCTCTTGATCAACTTCAAAAAGGTCAAGGAAAGACTCAAAATTGAGTACATGTCTCTCAGCAGTGATGTTGTCACATTCACCATAAAATCTTGGTAGATATAGGTCATGAGTTTTAGGGAAAGCATGGGATATAAGAGGTAAAATCAAAGGTTTGTATCGATCTGGAATTTTACAAGGTGTAGGAGTATATACAAAAGCTGTAGAATCAGTCTTGGTCTCTTGAGGTTCATTAGTTTGAAAGAAGTCATCATAAGATTCAGAAGAAGGGTCTTGATCGAGATCAAAGGCATGTGAATATTTCACAATCTTCAAAGGGAAAGAATCAAATGTAGGTCTAGGACCTTCTCTCAAATACAACATGCTTTGTAAAGCCTTCTTGACATTCTTGGGAAAAGAGAAGAAATAATTTATAACAAAGAACATAATGTCTTGGAGAAAATTCCAACTTGAATACCTAATCTTTCCATATTGTCCTTTCATGTTTCTGCTAGTCAGGTTCATCCTCTAGTGGAGTCCTTAGATCTGATCTTGAAACTAATTTGGAGTCGCCAGGTGAATGATTTCAGCCTTTCGGTGTCTGATTGTTGTCCACCATCAACAATCAGATCTAAACTTGATATATTTTGCTGAGGAACATAAAAGTACGCTCCCCAGCATGGTCGCCACTATGTTAGAGCCTAGATTGACCTCAGGTTGAAAGAAGGCAATCCTAGGATAACCACAAAACAAGCTTAATGTGGTAGCTAGCCCTACCAGGTCGGGAGAGGGCTCTCTCCTTGTCAATCTCAATTGAGATGATTGGATCAAATATGGATTTTAGGCTAGGTATAGTAGCTCTAGGGGTTTTTGATTGATTTTGATGGTTTTGCTGGATCTAATGGAGCATGCAACTTTGGGTCCGGGAAATCAAGTCAAGGATGCAGGGTGTTCTATGGGGCGAGGTAGGTGTAGGTTTTAATCCCATACAGAAATTACCTACATACGAATTATAAATCACAGGAAAAATAAAAATGCGAGAGCATAACACATAAAACACATATACACAGAGATTTCCCACTGGATCCCAAAACCGGGACTACCAGCTTGATTCTTCATTATGTTCCTTTCAATGTTACAATACATATTTATACATGCCGAAGCATCCAATACCATGGACCGAAAACCATCGCGTCCAAAACCATGGACCGAAAACCATAGGTAGGTTCGCCCAACCTAATATAGG
>APFE030172619.1:0-43073 GCA_000404065.3 Pinus taeda
TTCTGCAATTTCATTTCCGCAAAAGTAGAGTAGACATTTCCTGCTTTCATAGATTAGCATTTCAATTCGGCAATTTCGATTTTGCAAGCGTAGATTAGCATTTCGATTTTGCAAGCGTAGATTAGCATTTCAATTTTGCAATTTCATTTCTACAAGCGTAGCTTAGCATTTCATTCCTGCAATTTCATTTCAGCGAAATAGATTAGTCATTTCCTGCTTTCATTTCAATTCCGCATTTTCATTTCAGAAAGATAGATTTTAGTTAGTTGCGGTTCAATCTATTTCAGTTTTGTAGGTACAAGCAGAAAATAAAAAAAATAAAAAAATAAAAAAAATCAACCAAAAAGATTTCCTTTCATGCCTTGTAAGAGTAGAGATAATTCAGAGAAATCTTTGCACAACACTCCCACTGCTTCACACAGCCAACCTTCTCTCTTCTTCGATGGTCGTGATTGAGAAGAACCCCTAGGAGGACATCAAGACATATTTGAAAAACCTCTAGGGGAGAAGAAGAAGAAAACATTCCTCTAGAGCAAATGGCTACAAGCAGAAAAGTTGGGAGCAGTACCTTATACAAAAACGAGCTTGCAACTCAGATGGAAGATTTCAAGAGAGAGGTGAGGCAGTTTCTTACCATGCAACTGGATACCTTGCAGATCCAAAGGAAGCAAGAGGAAGCCAAGAGGGCTTTGGCCATATTTTGTCCCAGGTGCACCAGAAAGCATCCTAGGAACGAATGTCCATTGTACTCCATAGAAGTGTGTTTTGTCTGTGAAGAATACCATCCTACGAATCAGTGCCCTTCCTTGCCTAGACTTAAAGCTGCATATCAGAAAGCCAAAGGAGCCACTGAATCACTCTATTATATGAACCAAAGGAGGCCACATGAACCCAGATCTTACCAGTAGGAACTACAAGGGACATCTGAGACCTATTCTGACCCCTATCAAGCCACTTCCATGCCTTCTTGGGGTCCCCCTGCTCATCCTTCCTAGTCCACACCCCCTCCTTGGTCGTATCCTCCTCAATACCATGCTTCTCCAGTTGCTCATTCGTTTCACTCTTATGCTCAGCCACGCTCAGTGGATGATCTCATCAGGCTGGAGCCCCAGTAAAACTCCTCCTCCCACTCATTTGCCTCCACACCTGCCAACCACAACCCCATCCACATCCATCTCAAATATACACCCCCTCTCAACTACCCATACCACCACTTCCAACCCCGCACATTGGAATAGCTTAACCCAATTGCAAAGCTGAGGCACAACATGTCCAAATGACTCCTCTTGAGCTCAATGATCTTCACCATAGCTCAGGAAGAGTATTGCAAAAAAGAGATTATTTAGAAAGCATTGAAGGACCGCATCCAGCAAAAGAAGATTCAAAAGAGGAGATCAAAGAACCATGGGCTGCACTTGATGAAGAGAAGACATCAGAATCAGAGATCGAGAGAACTCCCTCATGGTTACCATCAAATCCTCTATGTATTCAAGAGAAAACTCAGCAAAAAGAGGAAGATGTGAAGGTCATGATATAAGAAGATACGGAGAATGATTCAGATCAGCAAAAGGACCAAGGATATCAGAGCTATATTGAGATATGGTTCCAAACGGTCATTAAGTTGCAGCAGTACTCTCTTCCTCAGCTGTGTTTGATCCCTTCAAAGTCACATCATTTGGTCTCTGAAATTCGGATAGCTGTCAAAGCATGCATTTCGAGCCTCCACATCATTTTGTCTCTGATTTCGATGTGCACATGGCTCCATTGGAAGTATTCTTATACTTGAGAACGATTTTACTTTTCAAGTAGGGTATGGTAGAAGAAAAAAAAAAATGAAATAATGGAAATAAGAGGAAAAATCTAAGGTGAAAACCTCCTCGGAGGCGCCTTAGATTGGCTCATTGATTGAAAACCTCCATGAGGCGGTCAATGGGTTGGAAAAAAGAAAGAAAAAAAGAGAATAAGATCACTGGGTGAAAACCTCCCTTGGAGGCGCCCAAGGCAGGCAATTAGGGTGAAAACCTCCATGAGGCACCCTAGTTGTTTTCAAAAAAAAAGGGAAAAAAAAGAGAAAAAAGAAATCAGGCCTAATCTTTGTAAAACAATTGCAGGTTGCAGGGAATACATTGCAGGTAAGGAGGGTCGCGCAAAACGAGGATAGGAGTCTGTACCAAGCTCCAGGACATCCCTTCAGACACTCACTCCATGGCCACTCACCTCTCCTAGGATTTGATCACATTCAAGTCAAGATTGGACTTTCTACAAGAAGTTATGGGCTTTGTACAGGAAGTTTCAGGCTTTTCTACAGAAAGTTACAGGCGTTTCTACAGGAAGTTCTGAATTTCTACAGGAAACATCCTGTAGAATCTTCGGATGAACCAAATTCAATTTTAAAAGGGAATCTGATGGTTGGAATCTGTTGGTTAGGCCTGCAAGCATCCATGTCTCCATCCCTCACCTTTCTCCATCATTTTTTCCACCTCATTGCGCTTCTACAAGAAGTTACTGAAGAAATTAAAGGAAGCTAGAAATGGATTTCAAAAAGGCGGTTTGGCGAACATCATAGCTTCCTAAAGGTTTCATAAGTCCTCCTGCAATCTTCAAACTCCTCCTCCATCATTTCCATGCCTGCATCACAGCCCAAGCTCATTTTTCTCACCATGCAAAAAAACTGCAGAATGCTTGGAAACAAAAACACAGTGCTGAAATTTGTTTTCGCCCTAACTTGAAAACCGTGCATCCATTTACAAAACCGTTTTACAAAGAGTTGTATAGGGATGATGGCGACATGCCCGAGCAATTTCAGCCAATTCTGGTGCACGATTTCCAAGAAATCAGCCTCCATCACCTTCAGCCATTTTTGCATTTTCTCCATATCCATGCATCCGTTTCAAAACCTATTTCATGGGGAGATGCATATGGGTGATCGTAACCTACCCAAGCAGTTTCAGCCAATTTTGATGCACGGTTTCCGAGAAATTTATCTCTGTAATCTTCAGCCATTTACGTTTTTCTCGAAATCTGTGCATCCATTGATCGCAATTTTGCTATGGGAGGTGCATAATGATGATAGAAACATGCTCAAAAAGTTTCAGATCGATCCGATCTATCGTTCGGCAGCAATGGAGAAAACAAGTTTCTGAGGGTGCAGATCTGAACGTGGAAACAAATTCCTGCAGCATAGATCCAACCAAAGGACACATGCACAAGAAAAACAGCCATGAATCAGCAACCAAGCCATCATGCAACCACAAAAACACATGCAGCAGCAAAAAGCACCTCACAGCAGCCACATTCGACTTCCAAGTACGTGACTAAACCTCGTTCCTCTGATTGCATGAATGTAATTTGGAAACTGCATGAGTAATGAGATGGTGGTGATTAAAAAAATCGGTGGCTAGCTAACTGGCCACCCTCATCCAGTTCTCTAGCGCTCCGCGAGAAATCATGCAGCATGTGTGTACAAGTAACTCACGTGAAATAAAAAAAAGCAGGGAGTGTTAGCCGTTTGAACTCCAGTGCAACTGATTAAGAAGAAAACATACAGTTAGAAAACAGCACTGCAGTCTGCATGTGGCCACGTACACCTGGCCACTTCACTCCCTCACCAAGAATCACGCCACAATTTAAAATGCTCGGCTGAAACTCACACCACCTGCTGTTCATTTGCACTTGACTGAAGTATGCATCCTCTGCTTCCACAAAATGATGAATTAGTCGCCCTCCACCGGTTTCTACCTGTCTTCGAGATTCTGTTGTGTATCGGGCTCGCTCAGACGCACAATAGCGTTCTACAGAAACTGGGGGGGTCTTCTACAGGAAGTACGACATAGCCTTCCGAAACAGAGAAGCCTGGTTTTTCTTCGACAAATTGGTAGTCCCAAGAGAGGTAGGATCGAAAACACTCTTGCATGCATGATATACCCCAAAAAGGTGATGAATTGAGCTGTTTTGAATTGGAGGGTTAGAGACAAGTCTGTCGTGAGTCAAAAACAACAGTTTTCCTGTGTTGCACGAAATTTCTCAATCGGTTCTGCGTCAATATTCTCCTCCACAGTTCCTGTTAAACCATTTTTTTCCCTGTAGAAAAGATAAAGCACTGTGAGGGTTAACCTGTGCATGAAGAATTCAAATTTACATGGTTGTATGTGTGTTGGGGATGAAAATTGAGCTCTATGCCCTATCTATGGAAACCTAATTCTTCCTTTTATACACGGACAATAGAGTTTTGGGCAGCAAAAACAGTAGAACCAGGAAATTGGTGTGAAGTTAAAGTATAAACACCTGAGAGATCCTATCTTGAAGTTCAAAGGAGGAAACCATAAAACAGCAGTCCCTTTCTGCTCAGAACATTGAAACAGAGCACTCTCACCATGCCAGGGGGGTTTATCAGAAAGGAACCCTCGGATTCCAGAAAAATGCGTGAAACTCTCGAGGTGGTGAACCTATTCACCTGTGCCAATTGGACAACCTTTTGTGACAAAATTCAAGGTCATGACAATGAGATAACAGAGGAGTTCTTAATGTCCCTGCAGCCTAAATCAAAGACACTGGCCACTGTAAATTTCAAAGGGTTGACCCTAAAGCTTACCCCACAACCCATTAGTCGAGTTACTGATCTGCCATTAGGGATACCCTGGAGCAAATAGGAGAGGGCATTGGGCCAAAAAGCAAAAAAAGAATTCTTCCTACCAAAGGAACAATTTGCAGAAGACAAGAATGGGGTCCGGAGAGCTAGCCTACATCCTTTTTGGAGCGAGGTCAGTCCTCAGATCATGAAATACATTACCTGTGAGGGGCGGTTCAGTATTGTCTATGGTTATCACTTCCAGTTGCTAAGTGAACTTAGACATGGGATGGATTTACCCTATGAACAAAAGTTAAGCAAACCCTATTTCCTCCTACAATCATTAATTGAGTGTGGCAAAAAATTGAAGGAAGGGACACTAGATCAGCTAGCCCATCATGGGCTTATCAAGCTTTTAGTGGAAGATCCCCTCCATACCTACACTGTCCCTCTCTCCTGGGAGATTTTCCGCAACATGTCCAAGGATGATGATATTCGAATTCTGGCCGAGGAACTCACTTCATCCAGCAGTGAAGAAAGGGAGCACAACGAGGCAGAAGAGAAAGCCAGGGATAAGGAAACACAGGACAGACCACCACAGAAAGAACAAGAAGAGAAACGACGGAAAGGCCAAGCTGCTGAGCCAAAAACTGTGGGTGTAACAAAGGCACAAAAACACCAAAGGAGAAACGATTGCAGATAAGATAAGATAAGATAATTTTATTAATGTCCAACGAATGACCACAAAGTAGGTCAAAGGGATTGTCGGTTACATAAGGGGTCGTGCCCAATAGGAGAACCAAACGGTCTCCTCAGAAAGATAAATACTGAAAGAAAGATAGGAAATAAAAACGAGGCGGGTCGGGAAGAGCGTATGGAGCTCCGATCCCGGCCACGCTGACTGATCTCTAGACTGCGTCGCAGGATTACTGGTGAAGAAGACCCTGGGGACGCGAATGTGGGAGTCCGATTCTCCTAACATCCGAGGTCGAGAGAGGAGAACTGTGGGTAGTTCAGTAAGGTTTGCTGGTTTGAAACGGTGGGCGTTGGTTGCCTCCCATTGTGTTGTCTCCGTGATCTAATGATCCTGGGCCGCCTCTCGGGGAGATGCCTGGCGCGGTTCTGCTGCTGGGCCCTCGTAGGCAAGGGGCTTCTCCTCTTAACTGAACGAGGTTTTGTCGATATGTGTGAGCCAGCTTGATTGGTATTCTGACTGGTTGATCTCTTAACTCCTCGAGGTGAGGGAAGTATGCTGAAGAAGAAGGTGATCTGGCAAGTAGTGTTGGGTCGGACGGGAGGCTAGAGGATATGTTTCGGATGCTTAAGAGTCTCCTGGATATAAAGTGCGACGCATCTCTGGTCCGTGTAGCTGAAGAAGCTGGAAAGGGTATGAGGTCCTCTGAATAGACAGTGAAACCGACCCCTGATCTCATAATATATCGAACACCCAAAGATGAAGTGCCATTCGTTTTCCACCTCCTATGTATGGCATAACCAGCAAGTCCTGTCAACTCTCTCTATCTGGTGGTCTGTCTCTACCCGAAGCCTGTGTGATCCAACTCAGCACTGCCCGAGGGGAATCCGAAGAGCATGCATCCAATGCCGAAGCGTGTATTGGGGGCGAACTATAAGCCCGTCTCTAATACTCAAGAAGTACTCTGCATAGAAAGCCATCTTTGGACGTAGCCCCCCCGGGGGGTCAATCCATGTGACCTGGATAAACTGCCTATAGATGTCTTCCTTGATGATCTTATTTAGTTCCTGCCTGGGGGGGAGTCCGCTGGGGGCGTTCAAGGAGTACCGAAAGGGGGGGAGGTGATCTATATGGAGTCCCACTGATTTGAGGAACTTTGAGACCCCTGTATACCAACACTTGGTTTTTCCTGGGTGTGTGCGATCGATGGCCTCAGAAGAGCAGTAGGCTAAATAAGGGTATCTGTCGTGGCCTTTCAATGTGTCTGCGAAGCTCTGAACTCGGTGGAGAAAGGAGACTAGTCTGAAGACTGTCTCAAGGCGGAAGGGTTGTGCACCAAATTCGGCCAGTATGATTTGTTGTGGGATAGTACACTTGCAACGGATAATGCGTCGGAGGAGAAGGGTTTGGACTCTCTCGACTGTTGCCCAATTTGACTCAAGCAAGGAAGGGCCCCAAATTTTCGATCCGTACAGGACTGTGTGTTGGATCAAGGTGTCCATAAGGCTCAACTTTGATGAGATATCCTGGAAGTGGTGGCGGAAAAATTGTCTCTCCAATATAGCTAGAGAGCCATACCCCTTATTGATCCGAGGTTGCAGAGCTGGCCGCATACTAAACCGGGGGCCCGAAAACTGCACTCCCAAGTACGTGTAGTTATTGGTAATCTCCACTGTCTCTCCCTTGAAGAGGAATTGGAGATCCTAAGACTTCTTCGTCCCGTTGAAGACTATTATTTTTGTCTTACTCAAGTTCACTGTCAATTTCCGGAGGTCACAGAATAGTGCTAATGCATCCAGCTGCCTCTGGAGCCCTTCTGGTGATGAAGATAAGAGTGCAATGTCATCTATAAAAAGTAAGATATAGATCAAAACCTGGTGAAGATAGCAACCGTCAGACTCCTGTATGTGTTCCCGCAGAAAAGCTTCGAGCTCATCAATATAAATCCCAAAAAGGGTGGGGGAGAGTGGGCACCCCTGCTTGACTCCAATCGTGCTCCGGATGAACTCAGATAGCCCCCCTACAGTGCGAAGACGGCCTAGGACAGACTCGTAAAGACGCATAACAGCAGTCAGCCGAGAGTGTGAGGTATTGATGTATTTGAGTCGCTGTAGAATATCCTCTCTCGGGACTGAATCAAAGGCCTTCTGGAAGTCCACAAAGCAGCAATATACCTTCGAGGACCGGTGGCGTGCTTCCTCGATCACAGCACGGAGTGTAAAGATGTGGTCAATGGTCTGGTGATCTGGTCTGAAACCAGCTTGGCCTCTGGCCCTGAGATCTCTTTCTTCGAAATCTCCGGAAAGCTTTCTGTGGAGGATAGTGGCATAGAGTTTAGAGAATGTATGACCCACTTGTCCTGTAGTTGTTGGGGTCCGAGGTATTCCATGACTTATGGATGGGGTATATAATATGATGGGACCATATGGGGGGGAACCCATCTCGGACTACATGGTTGAAGAGATCTACCAGGTATCCAACTAAGGGTCGTAGGCCATGTTTGAAGAATTCGGCTTGGAATCCTTCTTCGTCCGCTGCTTTGCTGCTATTCATCGCCTAGATGGCTTCTCTGACATCTTTATCGGTGAATAGGTGGCAGGAGAGGGGAGGAGATGTGACCTGTATCTGGGACTGACCAGGAATGTCATAAAGGTGAGAGGTGTGAGAGAACATGGAGACTGGGTCGAGATCAGCGGGAGGAGGAGAACGTCGGGGGAGGATCTTGCCCCAGAATTGCTTGGGGGAATGGGTAAGGAGGGCGGAAAGCTCCCTTCTTTGTTGGGAGATGAACTGTCGTTTTTTGTGGCAGAGAAGGCGACGGTAGTTCTTTTGGATGGTAGAGTATGAGGGAAGGGACTGACGGAAGGCTTGGCAGAGATCCTGGTGAAGGAGTTTACACTCTGTATCGTACCATTTGTTCATAGGGGAAGTTCCTGCCTTGCAGGAGGTCGATGTGGTCCGAAAGGAGTGGGGGAAGGATTGAAGCACCGACTCCCAGATTGTCGAAGAGAGACAGTGGTATTTATCCGAAACAATCTCAAGACAGGAGAAGTCCAAACAAGTGAGGGCACAACCAAGGCAACCACACCACAATTAAAAGGCAAGACACCCCCAGCCAAGCAAACCGAAAGAGTGAAGACAGGTTCTATAGGAAGCCAAAAGACAGTTTCTACACGAAGCCAGAAAACAGTTTCTACAGGAAGATAGAAAATAGTCGACATAGGACTTTCTACAGGAAGTATGGAAACAGAGGAACAAAAAGTAGAAATCGCCTGAGATTTTAGCCAGGGAGATAGTAGCTGTGTTGGCTACCCTTAGAACATCTCCAAAGCAAAAAAGGCAGCAAAATAGAATTAGAAATTAGAATTTTCAATTTAGAATTTCCTTACTTATAATTCTATTTTTTTAAAATTCAATTATGTAACTTTTATTTGAAAGTTTAATTATGTTTTAAGTTTTTGAATTTTCTATTTCATTATTTTGTTGTAGATATGTGGTGGCGAAGCTATGGTGCAAGGGCAACAAATTTGCATAAATTGGTCGTACGAATCTTGAGTCAAACATGTAACTCTTCAGGGTGTAAGCACAATTAGAGTGTATTTGAGAAAATACACGCGAAAAAGCGCAACAGGTATACCTTTGAGCTCCAGCCTTCAATTTAGCAATTACACTTATTATAATTTTTAATTTTTAATTTATGACCTTCAAGTGTCAAGAGTCAAGAGTCAAGACTCATTACTTTTTTTGACACTCTTACAGGTTGGAGTTCACACACCTCAACGATTTGGTGTATGTGCATTACAACATCTGACTTCGAGTGAGGCAAATAGAATCACCAATGGATCTAGATGCCATTTCCTTAGACAATATTGATGTATTGTCTCCGTGGAGGGTGCAGTCTGAGGAGCCCATCTTGGAGGATTCACCTTCATGGTTAGAGCCAGTACTAGATGATCCATTAGAACAGAGGGGCAACAAGAGGAGGAGGACTCGGAGGAGCAGTAGCACTCGGAGGAGGAGGAGGAGGAGGAGGAGGACACTGCGGGAGCATCAACATCAACACCATCTGCTATAGATATAGGAGAGAATAGCCCCATAACTAGCACTCATTATTTGACATTAGGTGCAGAGGCAGGGTCAGAGCCTTCTACTACTAGGGGCAGGCCTGGCAAACAACCCATCATGTTTTCTCGTAAAAGGGGGAGAGGGCAGTGATTTCAGATAGATAGCTGCTAGTTTTATTTGTTATGCTACATATAACTCATGATGATGAGATATTTTTATATATGTGATGTTATTTTGTATTGGTTCTCCTCATTTGAGTCATTGAATGGACAATTATCAGGGATCAACAGGATTTGGCATCGCCTTTGATGTATCATTTCTATTTGACATCATATATATCAGTGTTTTCTTCATATTTATGTGCCAATGTGTTTATTTCATGTTGTTATTGCTTTATATGTTTAAAATTCTGAAAAAAATGAACATATTATGCATTTTTTTATGCTTGCCGATATTTTCATCGATATTGCCGATAAGATATTTTCTGGACCCTCGCCAATATTTTCCCAATACCGATATTTTCAACACTGCTCTATACTTTGTTGCATCCTCAAATTCTTTTTCTTCAATAGATGTGAGTTTTAAGTTTTGTTCCATTGGAGTAGTAAGAGGATTGCATTTTTTCATGCCAAACCTGTTCAACAGATCTCCAATGTACTTCTTTTGAGAAAGGAATATGGACTTGGGATGTTGAGTTACTTCAATACCAAGATAGTAATGAATATAGCCCAAATCAGTCATTTCAAAACCTTTTCTCAATTCCTTTTTTATGGATGCAATGTAGCTTTCATTATTTCCTGTCATCAAAAGATCATTTACATATACCACAAGATATACAAATGTTTTCCCAACTTTCTTGACAAATAAAGTTGCATCATCAAGATCATAATGTTTGAAATTGAGTTTCAGAAGATGCTCAGTGAATTTTGATACCAAGCTCGCGGTGCTTGTTTGAGGCCATACAAGGATTTCACAAGTTTGCATACTTTATGTTCATGTCCTTTCACAACAAATCCTTCAGGTTGGGACATAAAAACATTCTCTTTTAGATTTCCATTCAAGAAAGCAATTTTTACATCCATTTGATGGACTTTCCAACCGTTCTGAGCTGCTAGGGCAAAGAGTGTCCGGATGGTAGCCCATTTTGCTGTGGGGCAAAAGTCTCCTCATAATCGACCCCTTCCTTCTGTGCAAAACCTTTTGCCACAAGCCTGGCTTTGTGCTTGTGAAGTGAGCCATCAGCTTTATACTTTTTCTTGTAGACCCACTTGCAGCCAATTGGTTTGGTTCCTAAAGGAGAATCAACCAGTTTCCAAGTGCCATTCTTTATTAGGGTATCATACTCCTTTTGCATCGCTTCTTTCCATTCATCATGAGAGGCAACTTTTTTGAAGGAAGTTGGTTCGAAATCTGTAGACAAATTCAATTCACAATCATAAGAAACATCCATATCAACAGGTGAATCAGAGTCATCTACATCACCCCCATTCTGTCAGTTTGAATTTCTAGTTCCTGTATTTCCAACCTCATCAGGATGAAAACTTTCAAGTGTCTTTGTTAGCCACTTTGGGGGGCCTTTCTTAGATGGTCCAGGAGTTGTTCGAGTTTTATGCGGGGGAGAGAGTGCTTTAGAAGAAGATTCCATAGGTTGATCTAGTATAGGAATCCCCCCTTCAAAATGTGGAATCTGATTATCAAATTCTTGAAACGATTTTGCATTTGCAAATCTATCCAAGCGATCAAGTTGCCGCTCAACAACATTGTTAGTTTTGGATGTTTCAAGAAAGATTACATCTCTAGATACAACAAACTTTTTATTGACTTCATCATAGAGATGATATGCTTTGAAGGTGTTTGAATACCCCAGGAAGATACACTTACGACTTCTTGCACCAAGTTTGTTTCTATGTACCTTTGGTATCAAGGCATAACAAGTGGAACCAAAGACCCTGAGATGCTTTACCGAAGGAATGTGGCCCATACCCATTTCATAGGAGCTTGTTCTTTTTGAGACTTCATTCGAGAGATGATTAATGCTTTCTGAAGGTGTTTTGAATACCCCAGGAAGATACCACTTCGGGACTTCTTGCACCAAGTTTGTTTCTATGTACCTTTGGTATCAAGGCATAACAAGTGGAACCAAAGACCCTGAGATGCTTTACCGAAGGAATGTGCCCATACCACATTTCATAGGGAGTCTTGTTTCTAATAGCATTAGATGGACATCTATTCTTTATATATATACAGCACATAGAACTGCATCAACCCAAAACATCAATTTTACATTTTTGAAAAACATCATGGAGTGCACCATATTTAAGATTGTCCTATTCATTCTTTCAACTACACCATTCTGTTGGGGATTATAAGGCACAGTTGTATGATGTTTGATCCCATGTTGGTGAAGACAATTTTCAAATTCATTTGAAGTATATTCTTTTCCATTATCAGTTCGAATAGAGCCAATATGAGATTGTGCGTCATTTTCAATCCATGTATGAAAGTCTTGAATGTTTGAAAAGCATCAGATTTGTTATTCAACAAATAAACCCAACACATTCTGGTGTAGTCATCAATAAATGTCATCACATATTTATTTCCATTTGCAGAAGGAACAGGCATTGGACCACATAAATCTGAATGAATGAGTTCAAGTTTTCTATGTGCCCTTGAATGTGAGTCATGAAAACACTGTTTGCTATGCTTTCCTAGAATGCAAGCATCACATTGCTTAAGTTTCCTAGGAATTGTAGGCAAACCAGTAACACCATTTTTTTTCAACAAGCGAAGGTTGTCATAGTTCAAATGTCCAAATCTAGCATGCCATAATAAACTTGATGGAAGTGTACCTTCTTCATAATGAAAATTGTATGAGAAATGTTGTGCACGAGCAGAGGTACCCTGCAGCTTCAAAAGCCTTTCTTCTTCTATCCCCCTCATCACAAGTGAGTAGTCAGATGCTTTTCTCACCTCAAGCTTGCCATCAAACATATGAATGGAGCGACCTTGCTGGCGGATGTGGACCAAGGACATTAAGTTTCTCTTCGGCTGTGGGAGATATAGAACATGTTGCAGAAGGAAGTCTGGAAGACCAGGCAATTTAACCTTGATTGTGCCAAGCCCTGATGGCTTGAGTTTTGATTGATCTGCAAAGTATATTGCTCCATCAACATTGTCAGTAAATTCTTCAAAAAAATCTTTTCTATGAGTCATGTGGCAAGTTGCTCCTGAATCAAGCAACCAATCATTTTTCCAAGAAGCAAGTGAAGCATTAAATAAATCTTCATTTACTCCAATATCACATTGTGCCACAACATAAGGAGCGGATTCAGGTGCTTTACCCTTCTCTGTGTCATTAGTTTTACCATTGGGTTGGTTTCTTTGCTGCTCAATTTTGTCCCTAGGTAACTTGCATGTGGAGGCATCATGTGATCCATTTCTTTTGCAGCGTATGCAATGCAAATCTGACTTTTCTCCTTGAGAGTGTCTAGCCCCCCACCTCTGAAATATCTTCCTCTTCCTCTTTGACCACCTCTTCCTCTGGAAGAATCTTGGGCAATATTATTTTCTTTATGAGCAAGGCACACAACCTCTTCAGAAGATTCAGGGGTTGTCTTCTTTCCAAAATTTTTTCTCTTTCAGCAATTTTTTTCACAAGAGAGTCAAAGGTATTATCTTTGAGATTTCCATTTGTTAGCAATGACTCAAGATAATTGGAGTAAGATAAAGTGCCTTGAGAAAAGCTATCAAAGAAATATCCAGTTCAACATTAGTGACTTTGATATCATGCATTATAGATTTTACTTTTGATGCAAGAACAAAAGGATCATTGTTTTGTAATTCAAGAGTGAAAAGTTTAATCATGAGTTCAACAACTTCAAGTGCAGAGTGTGAGTCATAGAGTTCCTTCAGTTTTTGTAAGGCTTCAAAAGCATTTGAAAATGGAAAAATATGGCGACTCACTTCTTCACTTACAGATGTTGCAATTAATGCATAGGCTTTGTTGTTCTTATTTTCCCAAATAGCGAACTCCTTGTCTGAGGTACGTTGTTCTAGCTCTTTGTCTTTGTCTCCAACACACACTCCTTTCCACAACTCACTGAAAATGATGGTGTGTTTTATCTTTTGGGACCACTCAGGATAGTTCTCGTTGCTAGTGAGAACTACTCCCACAATAGATATGATTGAATGCATTATAAAATGTGAGTGCTGTAAAAATACTTCTGTTGACAAGAAATGCACTTGTGGCGGTAATTTTGCAAAAAAAAAAAATCACAATTCAAAGGGGCATTGGTATGACAGTACTATATTTAAACATAGTATTATAATGAAACGCAGTGGGTATTCAAACGCATAGTAGAGGACTAGTGGTATGTGTAATATTACACCACAGTTATATTAAAAAACACCGGTAGCATGGTAATATTCTGGACCAACATTTTATGTATGAAACGTATATGGAGTTCATTCAACGTATGAAACGGATTGGGAGAGTATTCAAACCAGGCTCGGAGCTATCATCCAATGCAACATGATTTATTCAACCACAAGTCATAATCCAAGTCAATGACTAAGT
Source organism: Pinus taeda (assembly GCA_000404065.3). Taxonomy (NCBI): domain Eukaryota; kingdom Viridiplantae; phylum Streptophyta; class Pinopsida; order Pinales; family Pinaceae; genus Pinus; species Pinus taeda. The sequence continues at coordinate 13,903 of APFE030172619.1, forward strand.
GCCAAACATCGAGCTCCAAACCACTATGGATAGAAGAGCATAGTGCGCACAACGATTGGGAGAGTATTAACTACAAAATTAAGGCATTAACCAAGAGAAACATTCATATGGAATTAACCACAATGTTCATATGACTGTCCAGCGGTATTATACGTGAGGGTGCAATGATCAACAGAGGCAACGCAGTATTAACCTGGAGTATGGTGAGGAGCAATCACTGTACCAGCATTATCAATAATACTGTGATCCCATGCAGTAGCAATCGGCGTACCCACAGAGCAGCGATCCCATACAGCAGCCATCAATAGAGCGTTATATTGGAGCGGATTCATATGCCAAGTGCCAAAGTATGGTAACCGATGGGGAGAGCATAGAAAGGTTGAGCATTTTGCAGGTATCGAGCAGCGTAGCAGAGAAGGCAGCACAGGTAGGCTTGATGGTATGGGAACACCAGAGAGCAGCATTATTAGACTATGTCAGATTGAATGCATTATTCTGGGAAAAGAACGCTGCAGAACATGAAAGTGGAGGAGCGTGGGAGGCTATACCAGGAAAATTGGCAGATAAATGTAAGACAAACTTCTGAAGAAATGGCAGAAGGGAGTTACAAAATGGATTTGGAAGCCAAAAATGGCGTTGGCTCTGATACCATGTCAGACCAGGAGGTAACTCCTCAAATCAATTCATGATATTCATTTAGGTTGGTCTTTATTATATACATGAGGAAGAGACTATTCATTTCATCTCCCAGTGACTCTTCATATTTTCTATTATTTATTTACATCAATTTCAACTATTCACCCAATCCTAATGATTAGGTGTCAACATGGATGATAGACCTGTCATACCAACACCTTCTGAGGATGACCTATTTCTGACAAGTGTAGACCCTCTCACTTGCAGAAGTAAGAGGGAGTTGGATTCTGGATGTGCAGTGGTAAATTTCAAGCCCGTGACTACCTCGAGGATCTTAATTTTCAGAAGTTATGTGGTGGTGATGTCATACAAGATTTGGGAAATGCCTCTGAGTTTCATAAACTCATTTGAATTAATGTTCTTGGTGAACTTCTGTCCAGATATATGTTTTGCAGTTAGCATGGTGAGCTCATATTTAGTATATGTACTCTCTTTCTCTTTGCTGAACTATTGAAGAACATATAAGAAAAATTGATCAAGGGTTTCCCAACATTGGGGTTTGTCCCTCGCTAGCGCCACAGCTTGTATCCTCTTGTCTTGGCTTGTCTTTTGTGATTTATGTTTATGTTCTATCTGCAGCTTACTTTAATGCTGATGTGATTGCTAATCTGGATATTGAGATAACTATGAAAATTGAAATAAATTGCTCTAAGCATAGAACATACCTAAACTTAACATGTGTGGAAAGCATTAATTTCTATTCGAACAGGTTGCATATCCACCTTCGTTTTCCAAAGACAATGCCTTCAGATTTAATGTCCTTAAATGCAGCCCCAACATACATGGCACTGCAGGCTAATAGACACATAAATAAAGTCCCAAAGACAGCCTACCAAACCTGCAGTGATCCAAATGAAAAAAAGATAGCCTTGAAGCAGCACAGCAATGCCAACACACAATGTGCTGAACAAGGTATGTAATGATGGCAACTCAAAAATCCTGGAAGTGGCATGCTAAGCCCTTTTTGAAGAGAGAAAAGAAGAATATCAGGAATCTTCATATAAACCAACTATTGTCTCGATGAAAATGACAGTGATTGGATAAAGAAATTCATGTAGGTTGGGTTTTCGACTCTCTAATTAGTCAGAAATTATCTTATCTTATCTTTTTCTACTTGTGCCCCTACTTATTCAATTGAGAAAGGAACATCCACTAAACATCTTCAAAGGGATTTACATCGGTGTTCATGTACTGTGAGGAAAATGTCCAAAAAACCTTGAATATGTTGTATAAGAATTTGGCCAAATGATTCTTAAGCAAACTCATTAGATATTTAGTTTTAATGGGAGTTGGCGATGTGATATTTCACAGGAGCTTTTAATAAGCCACAATTTATCTATTACATTATCACGGCCATTGGTCTTTTCTCTAAAAGACAAACTATTGCCCTACCTCTATGAGCAAGTGGAGCTAGAATGCAATCCTTGCACCAGGAAAACTATAAAAAACTTCCGTGACACTGATAAATTCAGCTAGTTTATCTTGAGAACAAGAAGAGCTTTTGTAGATTATTTTCTCTACCTTAAGTAGAAATTCATCATCAGGTTCATAAGTCGTAAGAAAATGGCAAACATTGACAAAGGCCCACTGCTTGCTGGCTACACCATCTTCCTTGAGATTGTTCCACCCAAAGTTGAAAACTTTTTGTTTATGGTGCAGAAGATAATTGGGTAGATACTTCAGCAGAAGTGTTGCTAGCTGCAAAAGCTCTATCCTCAGTGCCTCATCATACTCTGTGCTTACCTGGAATGTAAATAATTTGACATCAATGTTGCTGCATAGGACGTGTAAGAAATACTTACTCAAAACATCACAGGGAAACAAACTTGCAGCTTTTATGTTTGATATATCTTAAAAATGCTGAGAATTTAAACTGCCTAACATACTGTTGGACTCCGAGTGAAAAGTACAGAAAAGAGTTTCAAAACAAGTAACTAAAACTCAATACCTTTCCAGGTGGATCAAGCAAATTTTGAACAATAATTTCTATAATAGAAGAATCAACAACATCTGAATTTTGACCATTTTCAAAGGCATGGACCAACATCGGAAGAATCAACATTTGCATGGCAACGACTATTTGATTCTGTGTTAGTGCCTTGGACTGAAATAAACTAAGGAACTCAATGAGAATTGCCTTCTTCATTGAAGGGGTGTATCCTTCTGCAACCTGTTTTCAAGTATTTCTTTACATATTAGAGTCATCTTAAGCAGAAGACCAAACATAACAAAACTTGCTTTCTAGTGAACATCTGCAATTTGCAAAAGATTCTAATAAAGTTCCACCATAAAATGAAATGCCAAAACATGGTAACTAGCAAACCTCAATGACGTAAAATTCTTTTAGAAAGGTGTAGTCAATGCGAGTCCGAACCAAGAAAATTGATAACATATCAAATAGAATGCCAACTTCATATTTATCATGCCTTAGGTAATTTAGAAAGCACTTCACAAGCCTCTTTCTCTCTTTCACCTGCAATTGTTGTTCATGTATTAGAAATTGCCAATAAGACCATGCTCAAAATATCACTGGCATTTATAAAAGGAGAGTTCCTATCCCTTTCAAGTTTCAACCTTGCATCCCTCCATCTCTCTCAATCATGCATTCATAACTGTCTTAGAAATTCTCATAGAAGGATCGTGTATGATAATAATACAATAATTACACACATGCTCGCATACTACTGACATTCTGTAACCATAAGTGAATTGTGTTTCAAATATCCATTTACAATTCTTTCTACTTATTTCGATTCTTTCTAGCTATTTCTCTAGTTCACAGACATTAGAATTTAGTGAAAGCATACTAAATCAATCATCCAAAAAGACTTTACAATGATTTGGATTTCACATATTTATGACTCTTTCTACTTATTTCTTGAGTTGTTTATAAGATAAGGCAATTTTATTAAATGTCTGACAAATGAACATAAAAGTAGGTCAACAGGATTGAATAACATAACCAGTATGAACACAATGTGGGAGTGCACGCACAGCTCCTAGAGAATGCCAAAAATAACATAAAGAAAGAAAGAACCCACCGTAGTACAGCCACAAAACACATACATATAACCGTGACAAAGGTATGGTGATACAGAATACTAAATAAATCATTTAAAAATACTTTACATCTAACACACAAGGAAAAGGAAAAGAAGTATAAACTGAAAACCAGGCATCTGATTCTAATAAACGAAAGCAAAATTGGACAAACTAACAAGTAGCATACCTTTAACATTCCCTAACTATCAGTGATTTGGATTTCACAGTTCCATTTATGGTTATTTTTAATCATTTGCTGAGTTGTTTATAAACAACGTTAGAATATGAAAAAAAACCATACTAAATCAATCATCAGAAAAAATACTCTACATCTTATACAAAAGGAAAATCAATAGAAGTACAAAATCAAAGCCAGGCATCTCAATCTGATAAAAGAAAGCAAAAATGAACAGACATTAAACAGAAATCACTACTAGATTGTAATGTCCCTTTCTGATTCTAAAAGCAAAAGGGGGATTGGGTCTTATCCTATTTGGATCCCGTAGGCTAATGATAGGAAGAATAAGGGGTCAACATAATAAAATAGAATAATAATTAATAAGATGGGTAAAATGTCACTTTTGGGGGCATTAAGGGACCCATGGTATTGCCAATGGTAGTAGCGAAGAGAATTATTATAAAAAGGGAGAAGAAGATTGAATATGACATGAATGAAAGAATTGTTGAGAAATTGTTAAGGAGCTCCAGGAGCTTCCAAGTAAAGGGAAACACCTGATATTTATCAGCTACGATATTGAGATTCATACCGTAGCTGTACTTCACTGGCTTTGGGATTGGAAGACACTCCCCAGTCAATTATTCCATCAAGCTGAGTAATCCTACAAGAGCAGATTGATGCTTTGAAGAACAGGTGAAGATCAGCATTAAGATAAAGGGGCCGAGTCTCCCCACTCGGAACACATTCTTGAAGACCGAATCGTATCCATAAAGAAATCGTTTGGCAAGTACTTAGGGCCGAATCTGTTCGTGTAAGCAAGCTGATATCAAGACAATAATTAACTCAAGAGGGTCACATTAGTGTTTGTGAGGGTTGAGATCAATGCGGGTCAACAATCAAATTTTCTAGTTGCCAGATCCAGGTTATAGAGTTGCATTAATGCTTGTAGGAAGGGGCAACAATATGGTCTGCAGAGGGGCTGAATCCATTCTTATAAGGGCTGAGATCGATGTTGGGTCGTGCGTAGGAGGGGAATCGATGTTATAGTCGGCATAGGGACCAAGATCAATGTTTGGGTCGGCTAGGATTGATTAGTGGCGGGAGGCGAGCCCTCCAATTGCCAGATTGAATTATCCCATCCAAAGAACTCAAACCATCAAGGGGTCGAACTATATGTGATCAATCGGAGGACAGGTTGCTAGTTGTAACCACCATTTGCTAAGTCAATCATCCAAGTTTAGATATGTATGCAATCAATCGAAGAATGGGTCATTGGCTATAACTACCATCTACTGAGCCCATCGGTCAGCTCCTAATCAATACACAATCAATTGGAAGACAAGTTACTAGCCAATGGTAATAACCACCATTTGATAATCAATTAGCCAGTTTCTGATCTCATTATTTAATCAATGCCGAGCATCATTAACCTATGGGAACAGTATACCTTTACACCTAGGGAAAAAGGAAGGAGATGTAAGTCAATAAAAAAAGAAAGGTTGAGGAACATTTGCTGAAGGCCAAAGAACGATCTGTTGAAGATTGATGATGACCCCTTTCAATGGCAAGAGGAAAGGGAACACTATAGAGAGCAAAGAAAAATTATTCCTTGCACTATTCAACAAGCTTGACATGTACAGTACTCTGGACTGCAGCAAACATATAGGGCCAAATTTTCTCAATAAAGAGAATCCTAAATTCTGTGCAAGGAGGCCAAGTTGTCATTGTGAATCCTAGGTAAGGTTCCTGAAGGATTTGTATCACCTGTCATCTCAAATATTTTGTAAAATTTCTCTTGAGATTTCTTGTGAATAAATTGGAATTACTATATTTTCTTATGGGTACACACTTCTTGTTGATATTTTGTTTTCATTTATGAAATTATATGTGTTTTAATGAAGTGCTGAGAATATTCACTCAAGCTCCTTAAGAAACCAGGTATGCTTCTCAAACTAGACTTATCTAAAGCATTCGACAAATTAAGTTGGAATTATATCAAACAAATGATCCTGGCTTTTGGTTTCAATGCCCCTTGGACTCGGTGGGTCATGAGCCTTCTGTCGTCCCCCAACTTCTCAATCCTTGTTAATGGCTCTCCCTCACTTCTGTTTCGGTCTTCTAGAGGCATCCGTCAGGGGGATGCCCTGTCCCCCTTCCTTTTCATTCTCATGGCAGAAGGCCTTAGTCGCCTCATTCATCATGCTGCCTCCTCCGACTCTATTAAAGCGATCTCTCTGCATGACCACTCCCCTATCACTCACCAACAATTCGTTGATGACAACTTGCTTTTTGGCCATCTGTCTGTTCAAGAAGCCCGGGCCTTCAAATCCCTGCTTAACACCTTCTCGGATGCTTCTGGAACTACCATTAATTCAGACAAATCCCAAATTTTCTTTTTCAATACCCCCTCCATCTCTCAACGCAATATCGCCAGAATCTTGGGCTTCTCGATTGATGTTCTTCCTTCCAAGTATCTTCGTGCTCCCCTAGTAGACTCGGTCATCAAGCATGCCTCTTGGAGAGCCCTCCTTGATAAGTTGGAAGCCAGACTCTCCTCTTGGATGCACCGCTCTCTTAATATGGCCAGCAGAATCATCTTAATCAAATCAGTACTCCAAGCTATGCCTCTTTATCTCTTTTCCATCATGGCTACTCCAAAATGGGTTCTAAAGCAAATTCGCAACTTACAGAGGAATTTTCTTTGGGGATCTTCGGGCCTCAACAGAAAATGGGCCCTTGTCAAATGGACAGAGGTTTGCACACCAAAAAATGTTGGGGGGTTGGGTTTGAGAGATGTGCTTCATAGCAACCATACCATGGAAGCCCGTACCTGGTGGAATTGGATCTCTAAACCAAACATCCCTTGGGCTCGTCTTTGGCAGGTCAAATATGCTCCAGGTAGACCCTAGGAGGATCTCATTCGCATCATCACAGATGCCCCTGGTTCAATGATTTGGAATGCAGCAAAACAACATAGTGCTTTCATCTAAGCTCACAGTTTTTGGGAGATCCAGTCAGGAGACAAAGCTAGATTCTGGGAAGACTCTTAGCAACAAATGCCAAAACTATCCTCGCTTTTCCATAAACCATTATGGCAAAGCTTTCTTCAGAACACCATCCCCAATCAAGCCAATCAGTTCTGGCAACCCCTCTCCTCTCATGGTCATTAGTTGTGGAACCAGCTCTCACCTGGCAAGAGGACTGGTAGGGGGAGACTTATGGCGACATTGAACAGGAGCTCAGCTTAAGAAGGATCAAAGGCTCGACCCTCACAAATAGGCTAAGGTGGGGATACACTCCATGGGGTAACTTTTCTACCGAAGAAGCTTACGGGTTACTCTATTGCCCCCAGCAGAATCAGCAGGATTGCATATGGGTTCAAGTCTGGCTTTCCAAAACCTGGCCTAAAATCTCCTCTTTCCTCTAGCTCCTCAGCAAAGGAAAAATACTCACGTGGGACAATCTTCTGAAACGCGGTTTTATCGGCCCTCCAAGGTGCCCCAACTATAATTCTCAGGCAGAAACCATACAGAACCTCCTTGATTCTTGCACTTTAGTTACTTATCTTTGGGACCAATTCACCTTCTGCTTTAGAAGAACTGGTAGACAGGTTGGTGATATCAATAATACCATCAGATGGTGGCCTTCGTAGCCATTCCAAAGTCAATTGCTCAATGCCATCTAGAACTTGTTCCCTGGCTTCATATATTGGTCCGCTTGGAAAGAACGCAATTACAGGACATTCAAGGACACATCCACACCGGTTGAAATCCTTTGGTCCAATCTCAAGCGCAACCTACGAGAAACTTTAGGTCTTGTTCACTAGCAAGATTCGGATATGCCATCTTCGCCGGCTGAATGTCTCATTTTGAAAAGATGGAACCTCGATCTCATACATCCTGGGGGGAACGTTCCGAATTCCTTGAAGCATTTTGAGTCGCCTATCTCCTAGTCTCCTCCCATGACTCAGGCTTTCAAAATGAACTATGACGGTGCGGCAAAAGGAAATCCGAGCTTAGCAGGCTATGGCATCTTCAGGAATCATGAGGGCACTATCTCCTACATCTTCTTCGGCTCTCTTGGTCGCGACTCTAACAATGCAACTGAACTCGAAGACCTATGGCATGGGTTATGCATAGCTGATAAAGAGAACTTCTTCCCTCTGGAAGTTGAAGGGGACTCTCAGATCCTAATTGAGGCTGCAATTCGTCTCCACTCTAGCTCTACAGCAACTAAAGTGGCCTCAAGTTGGCGGCTATTTAGCAAACTAGAACAAATTGAAAAAAGGCTCAAGGTGCCCAGAGCCATCACCTTTAAGCATATTAGACGCACGGCTAACAAAGTTGTTGATTTATTGCCTAATCAAGGTGCCACTCAGATTATTCCTTTCTATGAGGGCCCTCTCCACAACTCTGATGATGCACAACTCATCCAAGATGCACTTCCTTGGCGCACCAGGATCTTCAAGCCCCGGATGCGGGCGATCAGAGGGAATGATATGTGGCAGAGGATTTGGGCATGCGCGTGGGATTCTACCACTGCCACCCTTCCTCTTCTCCTCGTCCTCATTAACTGCATTAACGACAAGCCTGCAAACCACCCCACTACATTTATGTAGCACAGTTTCCCTTGCTCGCATCTATTCTTCAGCAATATGGCTTCTTCCGAAAGCTTCACGCCTGCTTTGTTGCCTCTGCGCTCTTGCTGCTCCTCGGTTGCCTTAGAGCACAGCTCTAGAACCAACACTAGGCGCAGATGTTCAATTTTCTGTTGCATTGACCTCATTCTGGGCTTTCATATTACGCAGAGCTCCCATTTCTCTCGGGGATTCTGGTTTCACTCTGACTCTTTCCTTGATTTGTGCGCCCTTTCTCTGCTTTCTGAGCTTTGCACTAGTTCGTCCGTTCATTCCCTGCCCTCTACTTCTTTCTTTGTCTCACTCAGTCATTCTCAATTGTATCCAATGCCTCGTCTGCACCAAAGGATGCGGTGTCGTCGCGGCTCGAGCCGTGGCTGTCCTCCCCGCCACCCTCCCTCCACCTCTCTGAGCTCCTCGTCTCCTCCCTCGGACTCCCCGTTGGTTCGTTACCCTGAGACAAGAAGTGGTCATGGCTTTCAAGCTGGTTGCGGGATTTCTCAGCCTGCAAGAGGCATCTCCAGTCTCATCCCCGGTTAGCAGCATACTGCCCAGTTCCGTTTCCCCTGTTTACTCAACATGCCAACTATAACAGCCACCATTACCATTGATTTTAAAGAGGAGCCCCCTGAAATGAGTACTGAGCTTCCGAGAACTAATCTGGCGCAAAAGGAGGCTAAAAGGCCGAGCTCTCCCTCCAGAGGTGGTCAGAAAAGGAAAGCAGTCGAGTGCAGCACCTCGCAGGATCTCAGAGTTGAAGCCGGTTCAGGCGACACCAAGCAAGGCTACTCCAGTGCTATAGATGGTAAGCAAGATGAGGACGACACCAAGCGAGGCTGTTCCAGTGCTAAAGATGATATGTAGGATGAGGACGACCCTTACGCCTATGCATGTTGCGTGGTCGAATCTCCCACCTCCTCTCAAGGTACTTAATTGGCTAATCTCCATTTTTGCATGTTTTTGGATGGACATCAGTCCAGGTTAGTCACTATTACTCTCTCGCTGCCACAGCTTGGTTACCTTCAGATTTACAACTTGTCAAGTCGCAGGTTTCCCCTTTGCGGCCAGCGGTGTTTTTTGATTAGGAACAATTTTGTATGCATAACTTCTCTTAGTTACTATGGGTTGATAAACTGTTGGAGCTTCATGGCCAGTTTCCCCTATGAGGGCAGTACTCTCTTGTTGAATCGCCTGATACATGTTGATTATGTCTGCTATTTTAGAATGCCCATACCATGGGCCAGAATTTTTGAGGCCCAGGCCTCCATGTAAACTTTTTGTATACTAATAGATTAAACTTATTCACAAAAAAAAAAAAATGAAGTGTTGAGAATAAGAATTCTCATGCTTTAAAATTTTAATACATAGAACCCCAGAGAAATATATGCAAATTAGACAAGCATAGATCAATCACAAAAACAAAACAAAAAAATCTCTACATCTAAAACAAAAGAACAATATTATCCAATGGAGTCGGAGATTGACCAAATTCACGGAAGGATGAGTCATTTTGATGAAAGTAGTTTCTTACAAAAAAATCTCGCACTTTTGGATATAAATTAAAAAATCTCAAGTGCGACACCAACTCCACTTTAGAGGGAACTATTGTCCCCTCACAAACCTCTTCTTGCTTATGGCTAGCTCTTCTCTAGCTCAACCTCTTCTCTGTGTGTTCCGCCTTTTCTTATACCTTCCCACAACACTGTTTCAACCTCTTGCCAGCTCTTCTGTCTCCTCTGCCTTTCAGCATGTGGAGGTCTAGCTTACTCATCTGCCTTCTCCACTGTTTTGAAGAGGCGGTTTGAGTATAAAAGAACATTTATAAGTTATGTGTCCTTTTATTGAGAATCAATTTAATTTATACTTTATAATGTTTCTTTTTTTATTTAAATTTTATTTCATAGTTTAAATTGATTTTAATTAAAATATTTTAATTTAATCCTTATCTATTTATTTATCTATTTTTTGAATAAACTTAAATAATTTTTATAAAATTTAATATATTTAATTTAGTTCACAATCTTGTATATCTACTTTATTATTAAATAATGTATTAATTATATATTATAACAGTGGTATACATATTAAGTATCATGCTCGACATTTTCATCAGTGTTAGGTATTTCCTTCACAAATCAATTCATTAACCTATACTTAGACATGTTCAATATTAACTAGCAGGTATATTAGTGCAGTTCATACGTTGCATTCATATGTAGCTATCATATGCATTCCTTGTATGCACACTAATGTTCACATTCTGTTGGTAATTGTAGGTGGGTCGTTATATACACCCCTCCTTCCAAAAACTTCGTCCCGAAATTAGGGTTTATATAGTATATCAATAATTATTTTAATGATTAGTATAATTATATAAAAATTGTGTTTCAAAATTGAATTTTTGTTTAACATGAGGGTATTTTAAAATTTATGTTTTTGAACATTTAAAATGTTACAACCATAATAGTCCTGTCTTGCCTGCCGAGTTACCAAGCTATCCTAAATCATCCTATCCTTCCTAATCCTTTCGCTCCCATCTTATCCGTCCTCTACTGGAGGGTGAGATCATCTCACTACTCTTCTTGTCCAGTTTCTCTCTCTAGCGAATAGCCAGTTGGGCATCCAACGAATTGTATTCAGAAAACTATTGCTTAATAATACAAATTCTTAGTTGTTGCACCAGTCTTTCTGCATTAGGTTTTTCCATGGACATTTGTCCAAAAATAATGGTGTCATGTGTTGTGTATTTATTTCTTTCTTAGTATCTTGTTCCTGCATTTAATTTAATTGGCGAAGGCTGCACTGTATTAGTTTCGGTATTTGTTGTAGGATGCAGTAAATAATTTGTTCAATAATTAACAAATATAAGGAATTTAACCAGTTGCTACAGTAGAAATTTGGGTCTTCCAAATTTTCACATGGTATCAGAGCTACAACGAAAAGTAAAATAGAAGAGCTGGAAGAGCCCATCTTTGAAGAGGAGGGAAGTCGAAGTGCTGCATAGGTAGCAAATCGAATCCCCAATGGGATTGCACAATCCAAGCCAAGAGGGAAAAATTTTCGTGGAAGATCTCTCTCAGTGAGTCGACAGAGAGGTATGATTACCAAATCGAGATTTTTCAGTGGCAGAGGTAGTAGAGCAGTAGAAGCTGAAGCGCATAGCAGTTTCTGGTGAAACGCAGTTTTCTACAGTAGTTGTTGGGGCAGAAAAACGTCAGAAGAGAGAAGGAGACACTATTTTGAGGGAATTCTTCCTTAGAGAACTTCCAGCCAAGAAGTATGAATTCTCTGTTATTGAGAAGCAGCAGAGAGGAGAGGATCTACTAACTCCAGCAGGGAGTGCGTAGGATAGCTTAGTGTTGCATAGAAGAGAGAGGAGGCAGTTTGACATTTTCATTGGCAAAGATAGCAGCTACTGAGTTAAGAGATCAGGATCAGTTGGAAGGTGCATCCAACTATGTGATCTAGAAGGCAAGGATCTCATGCCTTCTGGATGAGCACAATCTCAAAACCTATGTCAACAGTGTGGTCGTTGTACCCACAGACCCAGATCCACTCAAGAAGTACAAGGCTAAAATGGCGAAAGCCAAACGATTGATCCTCGACGAAGTGAGAGATCACGTAGTGTGTCACATTGTCGGCAAGGATACTGCTCAACAAATGTAGGAAGCATTGGCCACACTATACGAAGGATATCCCAAGCAGCGGAATATGTACTTGGAGCAGAAGATGAGATCAACGCATGTAGAAGGGGGAACGCATTGATCCATTCCTAACGAAGTTTCAGGAAATCCAAGATTCGTTGGTAGTTGTGGGTTCAACACCTCAGCCTAACGAAATGATGAGGTTGGCCCTTAACTCTATTTGAAAGGAATGGCAAGTGTTTGTCTATAGATCCTAGGCAGAGAAAAATTGTCGGATTGGGAAGGAATGTGGGCTGCTCTTCAGCGAGAAGAGATGAGGCGAGACTTAGTCAAGTGCAAACTTGATGTCAACAGCAACAATGGGACAAAGCCCAAGGAGGAAGAGAATGAAGCCCTTGCATCTAAGGCGCAACAAGAGCAGCGAAGAAAGAAGAAGGACGTCTCGAAGATCAAGTGCTTCTGGTGTGGTGAACTTGGTCACTACACTACACAGTGTCCTCTCAAGACGAAGGACAAGCACGAGAAGCATGATCTGAAGCTTGCACCCGCAAAGATCAAGGACGAATAGTTTTCCATGGTTACCCAAATACCTCCAGGGGAGAGGTGGAGTGATCTAGTACTGTAGTTCGAAAGAACCGCAGATGGGCAGGATCCTTGAGGAGTCCACCTCTCAAATCAATACCTTGCTACGGGACCCTAGATCAGAAGTAGCAAGATGGACCATTGTCAGTTGGTGCAAAGGAGTGTTAGAGTGATAGTTGTAGTGGCTAGGAGCGCCAGAGACTGAGCAACGCAGAGCAAAATTGGCAGTAGTGCAGTTAGCACAGAGCAGAGTTAGTAGCAGCATAGAGACTTCTGTGATAGCGCAGAGACTAGTAGCAGTCAAAACTCCAGCAATAGATGCATCATGATGAACACATGTTCAGTAATTTTGGATGGTTTTTCCATTGTTGATGCATTAGCAACAACAATTGGAGAAGGTTGTAGTGCAGATACAGTGTTGGCAGTGGCAGTGTTAGTAGCAGCACATATGTTGAACTTATGAGGGTTGTTGTATAGATGCAATGTTGGTAGTGGCAAGGTTAGCAACAATAGAGATACAACATTTTCACAGTAGTTGGTGGCCAGTGATGTTAGACACCAACAGCGCAGAGGGAGATGTTACAGAGTCAGGGTGATGCCTCAGCAGGTTGCATTACTAGAGCACATTCCTTGTTAAGAGGGAATGTTGATCTTTGGTAGTATCGGATGTGCTTTAGGTCTCAAAATTTTCAGGGAGTCTAGGACACATGTATTCCAAAATACCCAAAATTCATTTTAGGAAATTCCACCCGGAGACAGTTTTATTAAAATAATTAATTATTTTTAATGGGTGCCTATGTCTAAACTTAGAAAATTAAAATAATTAAAGGGTATTAATCAAACTGAGGGTGACTATTCTAGAAGAAGACAAGGATCAAGCCAAAATGATCTAAGCCATTGATTAGAATCTAATCTGGGTCGTTGGTTCTCAACAAGAAGATTACATGAGGAGGCTTGATGGGTATTTGGAAACCAAATCAGAGAGAGATCAAGAGATCGAATTTCTCAGAGAGGGCAACACAACAATTGCTAGAGAATTGATCGAGGAGATTTCTTGCAGTGAGGGGCAGGGATATTTTCCGGGGGAAGTTTTCCTAGACCGGAGAGTACAAGGCAGAGAGGGCAGAAAGACATCCAGAGAGGCTAACACAGGGCCACGCAGAGCTACACTATGGCAGTGCAAAGCTTCAGAGGGAGAATGAAACTTTGCTGAAAAACAACCAGGATCTAGCGTCGGAGCCAGGGTGTGAGATCGGGAGGCCTAAGAGCTGAAGTTTCTAGCCAGTAGAGCATCAGAATGAGGTGCACCACAAACCCAAATGCAGTGACGCAATGAATGTGTAGGTTTGATGTAGTACTACAAAGAGGCAGCTCAGAGGATCATCTCCAGCACAGATCAGTGTCGGTTCTTCCAATGACAGGGTGAGATCATCTCACTACTCTTCTTGTTCAGTTTCTCTCTGTATCAGATAGGCAATTGGGCATCCAACGAATTGTATTCAGAAAACTACTTCTTAATAATAAAAACCCTCAACTCTTGCACCGGTTTTCTCGCATTGGGTTTTTCTGGGGACATTTGTCCAAAAATAACGGTGTCATGTGTTGTGTATTTCTTTCTTGCTCAGTGTCTTGTTTCCGCATTTAATTTAATTGATGAAGGCTGCAGTGTATTAGTTTTGGTATTTGTTGTAGGATGCAGTAAATAATTTGTTCAGTAATTCACAAATAGAAGGAACCTAATGAGTTGTTGTAGTAGAAATTTGGGTATTCCAAATTTTCACACATCACACATCTAGGGGAGAATGGCTCACATAGTCCACCCATGACTTCAGGTTTTGGAGGAAAAACGATGGGTAATACCTCCAACCCTCCTAGTGGGACCAGGGTCAACACCCTATCATGGAATCTTATTGAGCCTCAATTGTTCTTGGAGCTTTTGTCACCACGTGGTCATTTTGGTAACCACGCCATCTAAAATGTAAACACATGTCCATACATTATAACATATGCATCAATATTTTCAAAACAATTCATATTTAGATAACATTTTTTGTGCATTTCGAATATCCTGCCATCTATGATATTAATCTTTGAGTTCTTATAACATATTTGGCTACACCTGGCCGCTATATTTGTAAGTTCGCTTTCACATTAAGTAGCTAAGTGTAGTCAATATTTTATTTCCATCTCATCAATCATGTCGATATGCAGAAATAAAATAAAATTATAGACATCTCATCTATAACATAATTCATAATTTAGATCTCATAGCACAGTTAATCAAATACTAAACTTCATATTGGTACTCATATTCCAACAATGTTAATTAAATAACATATTTCATATTTGTATCCATATACCAGCAAAGTTAAGCAAATAACATATACCATGTACTAGCAAAATAAAAATTCATTTTTATATGTGATAATCCAAAATAATAGTCTTAAGTATCCAACTTAAAAATAAAGTAAATTTATACAAAATAATTTTTTAAATTCCTCAAGGTCAACACAAGTTGGGGTATTTTTGACATATGATCTGTATCTTCCCAGGTATCTAATCCATTGTTATACTTGTCCCGCTGAACCTTAAATTGGTCTACCAAGTGATTCCTTAGTTGTCGAACCCTACGTTCTTGTATACGTAATGGTTCGACCAAAATGGTTCCCTTGTTTGATACTTGAAGTTTCTTCCGTTGAAGGTTATGATATTTTTTAGCTATGTAATGTCTTAATATAGATACATGAAATACATTATGAACTTTATGCAAGTGGAGTGGCAGTGTAAGACAATAGGCAACAAGTCCAACTTTTTCCAAAACTTTGAATGGCTCAATAAATTTGGGCAATAACTTTGGTCCTTTTCCAAATTAGATAGTGCTTTTGTTGGGTTTGATGCGAATGAAAACTTGATCTCCTACTTCATAATTCCTATATGTCCTGTGAGCATCAACATAACTTTTTTATCTATCTTGTGCCTCTTTCAATTATTGTCTAATTTGTTTTACTTGTTCCTCCATCTCTTGAATTAACTCTGTCCCCACTATCACTCGATCTTCTAACTTGTCCCAACTTAACAATGTCTTGCAAGGTCTGTCATACAATGCTTGAAATGGAGGCATTCCAATTGAACTGTGGTAACTGTTATTGTATGCAAATTCAACTAAGGGTAAGTACTTTTCCCAATGTGTCTGCTAGTCCATAGCATACATCCTATTCACATTTTGTTGGTAATTGCAGGTGGGTCATTATAAAAGCCCCCTAACACTGGCCTCTCTGAGGCTCTACGCAGCTCCTAGTTGCCTCTACGTGGCCCTGCATGATCCCTAGATGGCTCTGCGTCACTCTTCTTGGCTACTGCATTGTTCTCTTGACACTATCTCTGCCTCTCTGTCTCTCTGTACTCAAATTCCCCTCAGCTACATCTTCTGATCACTAATTCTATCTCTCTTAGCAAACCCCGCTTTAGAGAATAGAATGACTGATCACTCTAGTGTGTTCTCCAAGTGACCCTCAAGCCTCCTCTCATACTTTTCCTGTTGACATCTCAACAGTCGAGATTAAGTCCCTGATCAATGGCTAATATTATATCTAGCTTGATGCATGCCTTTTGGATCATTCTAACACAGATTCATATTAATACACATTAATATTTTATTTTCCCTAAGTTTAGACTTAGGGACTCCATTAAAAATATTAATTATTTTAATATCTCCTGACCTGTTTAGAATCTGCCCAAACCCTTTCTGGGTATTGGAGATCTCATGTGCACCAACCTCTCCACCAAATTTTGTGGCTAGAGCACATCCGATGCTACCCTAAATCAACAATTAGGAGGCATTGTTAGGAGATGGGATAACAAATTTCACTGTGGTGTGGCGGGAACAAAGTAGTTTAGCATACACCAAATTGATTCATGATAAATGGAGTCTATGCATGTAGGGATCAAAGACAAGGCACAGATGGGTTCTAGCAATTATTAGAACTATGTCGCAATAGATTTGGTTATGGGATCCAAGGATCCAGTTGATTGATGGATCACTCTACTTTGTGATGAGCATTGTCATGGTAGAGAGTGATCAAGTTCATTCTTGGGTTAACAAATGGGAAGTTGCTTAGACCTTCCCCATGTGGCAAGGCAGGTTTACCCTGTTGTTGCTCAATATTGAGGCTAGTCATGGACTGGTAAGCTCAGGCATTACCGAGTGGCAGGGTGGACATTGCTTCAGTCATTACCAGTAATATGACTGGGAGTTACATGAGAGGAGGATCTAGTATGAACATGATGGATAGTCAGTTATGACCATAATGTCACAACGTCAACATGACAATTATTTTTGAGATTTGCATCGGATCCTAACATATTAGGACTTGGCAGTGCAACTACCTTTAGGGATCAGCTAGTTTCTATAAGGGGAGATCATGTAGATCTTCCATTGAGTTTCAGTTCTATAGAGAGTATTTCAGCCCCAAGTGATTTTCTAATGATTCGGGGCACTACATTAGTATGGAAGGATGATCATTCGGAAAATACCTTGGATAGCTTGTGCGGGCGAGGGTTCTTTTGCACCTAGGTTGGATTGTATCTTCAAGAGTCTGCTCTTGTAGTACACAAGATTGGTTTCTTAGCAGAGAAGCTTCTCAAGGCATTGATCATGATTTCACATTATCAGAGTACTCTACTTACGAGAAATAGGTGGGGTGCTTATGGTAGCTATGACTTGTTGGATAATGAGTGGAGTGAGGGATGCTTCACATTAATCATGATAGATTGGGACCCCTAGTATCAGGGTATTTATTCATGTTGAGGTAGCACAATGGTGAGGGATGGTTCGGTGGCACATTTGGGACCCTGGCATTAACTAGAATGACTTGTGGAGTAGCAACATATAGTGAAATTGCTTGAGGACACACAATTTTTTGCTAGGAGGACTGTAGTGTTCTTGATTTTGTGAGGGCAAAAATTACTAAGGATTTTGCCCAAGTTTGATGATATTATATAGAAGAATAATTAATAAAAAGGGAAAATATTTTTTTATTAGAAAGGGGTGGAAAACATTATTTTATTAGAAAAGGGAGACAAATGTTATTATATTAGAAAAGGTGGCAAAATTCACTTAGTGGAAAGTGGCCCCCACCAATAAAATAATATTAAAAAGGGAATATAAAAGCTTGGAGAAGATTCAATGAAATGTTATAAAAGGAGGGTGGACTCATTTGCTAATCATTCTATTTTATCTGATCATTTCTCAATGTTATCGAATAGAAACTCAAGCGAGTTTCAGATCGAGGGTTTCAAGCGAAATACTCACACTAGTTTTGGTGGATCTCTTGCCACCCTAGCTAGTTTCTCTCCTTCTTTAATGGACATTATTGCCACGTTAGTTGGATTATTTTTCAGAAGTTTATTTTGAAGCTCTTACTAGATTTGTTAGTAGACATACTTCAACACTTTGGTTGGTTACAAAAAGTAGAATTATCAAGGGTTGAGTTCTATCATTCTTAAGAGTTGGGAGGCCGAATTATATTGCTCACACAGTCTTTATTGAGGGACGAATTTCCCTTCCTTTGAATAGCCGAATTGCTCTCAACAAGGGAGCCAAATTCCTAAAGGTCACATCTTCTTCTCAAGGTCACATTATCCAGAAAAACCACCAAGGGTGAGTTGGATTTTAGAGTTTCGTTCACTCAAGCCAAGGATCAGGGTTATTTCCCATTATTTATACACCAAATAGTAGACGATCTCAAGCTTGATGACGTTGGGTTTCCAAATAATTTAAGAGGATGAATTATTTTGAGGCATTCCCACTTGGGAGCCAAGAGAGGGGCAATTTCTTTCAACATTTGGAGTTGAATCTAATTAGAAAATCAAGGAGGCCACATTCACTTACAAGGAAGCCAATTCATCCTTAATAGAGCAACACCCATTTCTAGCCAAGAACTAAATCTGAGATTGGTATTCCAGGAGGGATAATGATTTTGTTTTGGCACATGTGGGGTCTCATGTCAATTGAAAGGGGCCAAATTCTCGCTTCCTAAAGCAGGGTCCATCTCATTCATATTCAAGTCGCAATTTATCTCTGTGGCACAAAACAATGTCATCACCTAAGCACATCTCAGTTGTAGTATTTCTGAAGTTGATTCTCTTATTTTGAAGGTTGAATTGCTTGTCTAGGAGGCTAAACTGATTGTACTTTCCATACCAAAATTAATGGAATTGTTTCTCCTTATCAACTTGTTGGGTCGCCCAAATACCATCTTTTTACCAACCTTTTGCTTCACTTTCACTTCACTTTTAAACCATATTTCTCTTTTCCATACCCTTACATTAAACTATTTTCATGATTACAACGGGTTTAGACTTATTATTTTCTAATGCATCTGTTTTAGTGCTTTTGACTGAATTTATGATTAAATTTTGGAAAAATAACATGTTTTCACTTATATATGGAAGTGGGATGAGTTTCATGTTGTTTGTAGGTGTATTTGAAGACTTCAACAAAGTCATAGTTTACCACCAAGCCTCAAATTCGAATTTCTTCTTCGACCCCTTGAAGATTTGATGAAGATTTGGGAGATTCCTTCAAGCATACTTCATGGAGAAGAATCATGGAAGTTTTGATAAGATTTCTTATCAAAGATATTAGATATTTGTGAGAGGATTTGTAGAGATGTCACTTGCTAAGTGTTAGCACATGGTTGTAACCACAAGAGACATTTGTGGATTTAGGAGATATTTGTGGATCTCAAATTTTTGTTAGTTATCTCATGTTTATTTATAAATAGGAGTGCCTCCTCCATTCCAAGAAGAAGACTCTTGGAGCATGTATCCAACTTATGATGGAATAGAATAAAGCTTCTTTTTACATAAATTTCCATTCTATAGTTTTAGATGTAAATTGCTTTAATGTAGTGTATGGAATGATGGAATAGTTTGTCACTTTTCTCTTAGGATATTTGAGCTCACTCCAAATGGATTAAGGAAGCATTTTATTTCATTATAAATATATGTGAATATTGGTTAGATTTATATGTTGGGTTATAATCTTGATTTTTGATAGATCCTGTGAAACATTACGAAGAGACCTCTTGTAAGGGAGCTTAGTGTTTTCTTGCCTACAACAACTAAGTCATGTAACTCATATTAATGTTTTTTAAAGTTTTATATGCTTTATTGTTTTCATTAGGAATACTTGATAACTTTGATTGTTGATAGGTCTTGTGAAACATTATGGAAGGACTTCCTATATGGGAGCTTAGTGTTTTCTTGCTTACAACAACCAAGTTTTCTTAGCTTAGAGTCAATTGCCTACTCCTACATATATTTTGTTGGCTTCATCACAAGCTTACGAATATCCTTAGTTGATAATTTAATGGAAGCAATTTAAGCAATTGAATTGCCTAACATTTTTGGTATTGTTGTAGGGGACCGAACCCGAGTCACCCGTGTGACAAGCGGGAATACTCACCACTATAATACAACGACCCTCAATTGTGGTGTGGGGGGGGGGGGGGGTTGTATTCATCATTCCTTATATTCATTACACTATTTGTCGATCCCATAATTCATAACCTCATATACTATTGACCAACATTTTTTTCCCAATTGAAAGTTGTTGTTCTTATAAAATATTTTATTGACTTCCATAATGCATCATTGGTTTTCATATGAAGCATACATTCCTAAGCAAAACTACCATGTGGCGGATGTTCCAAATAATTTTTGAGTTATAGAAACATAAGTTCTCAATAACCTATCCATAATTTTGTGGTTTCCTATACATAGCTTATTTAAAGAGCATGTTTTGCACAACAATTTCAAGCAAATGAGGCTAAAAAGATTGAATGGTTGATGCACACATTACCAAATCATCATTTGAAATGTATTCATATGGTTGAATGTTCAAGATCATTCTTTGTTGTAGTAAGAATAATAATAAAAAGGAAAGTGTTGTAACACAAGAACCAACACTTGCAATATTTATGGTTGTCACACAAGAACCAGCCATAAGAAAAAATGTTGCTAAACATCAGAAAAAAGACTACATCACACAGTTCAAGAAAACCAATGCAACGTTGCATGAGGACATGCAACACCTTCAGTTGGGGGGAATGTTGGGTCGCCCAAATACCATCTTTTTACCAACCTTTCGTTTCACTTTCACTTCACTTTTAAACCATATTTCTCTTTCCCATACCCTTACATTAAACTATTTTCATGATTACATCAGGTTTAGACTTATTATTTTCCAATGCATACGTTTTAGTGTTTTTGAGTGAATTTATGATTAAATTTTGGAAAAATAACATGTTTTCACTTATAAATGGAAATGGGATGAATTTCATGATGTTTGTAGGCGTATTTGAAGACTTCAACAAAGTCATAGTTTACCACCAAGCCTCAAATTCGAATTTCTCCTTCAACCCCTTGAATATTTGATGAAGATTTGGGAGATTCCTTCAAGCATACTTCATGGAGAAGAATCATGGAAGTTTTGATAATATTTCTTATCAAAGATATTAGATATTTGTGAGAGGATTGATAGAGATGTTATTTGCTAAGTGTTAGCACATGGTTGTAACCACAAAGAGACATTTGTGGATTTAGGAGAGATTTGTGGATCTCAAATCTTTGTTAGTTATCTCAAGTTTATGTAATATGTATAAATAGGAGTGCCTACTCCATTCCAAGAAGAGGACTCTTTAGGCATGTATCCAACTTATGATGGAATAGAATAAAGCTTCCTTTTACATAAATTTCCATTCTATAGTTTTAGATGTAAATTGTTTTAATGTAGTGTATGAATTTATGGAATAGTTTGTCACTTTGCCCTTAGGAGAATTGAGCTCACTCCAAATGGATTGAGGAATCATTTTATTTCATTATAAATTGTTGTGAATATTGGTTAGATTTATATGTTGGGTTATAATCTTGATTGTTGATAGGTCCTGTGAAACATTACGATTAGACCTCCTTTAAGGGAGCTTAGTGTTTTCTTGCCTACAACAACTAAGTCATGTAACTCATCTTAATGCTTTATATAGGTTTATATTTTTTATTGCTTTCATTAGGAATACTTGATAATTTTGATTGTTGATAAGTCTTGTGAAACATTATGGAAGGACCTCTTGTAAGGGATCCTAGTGTTTTCTTGCTTACAACAACCAAGTTTTCTTAACTTAGAGTCAGTTGCCTACTGTTGCATATATTTTGCAGAGGGGCTTCACTCAACGAACCTCTAACCTATCACGTGCGTTCGTGGGATATTAAAGAAAACCCTTAATTTGAGTGCATATTGGAAAATACCCCTAAAAATCACTTTAATTAACCCCCTACCAATATGAACCCAATACACCTTCCCAATTTAAAAAACCACTACTTCCACTAGAAATTGTAGGTATCAATTTTTTCATTAACTTTGAGCTCCATTTTTAATACCTACCAATATAAAACCCCTTTCTCCCCTATATATCCCCCAATATATTATGTCATTTTTTTCTCAATATATATCCCTTAATATGAACCTACGTGTTATGGTATTACTCCCTTAGTGAATCCCCCATGATATTTTGTTGGCATCATCACAAGCTTATGAGTATCCCTGGTTGATAATTTAATGAAAGAAATTTAAGCAATTGAATTGCCCGGAATTTTTGGCATCTTTGCTGGGGATCGAACTCAGGTCACCCGCCTGACAGGTGGATATACTCACCACTATACTACAACGACCTTCAGTTGGGGGGTGGGGGATATTCATCATTCCTTATATTCATTACACTATTTGTCGATCCCATATTTCATAACCTTATATATTGTTGACCAACATGTTTTTCCAAATTGAAAGTTGTTGTTCTCATAAACACCTTTATTGACTTCCATAATGCATCATTAGTTTGCATATGAAGCATACATTCCTAAGCAAAACTACCATATGGAGGATGTTCCAAATAATTTTTGTAGCCATAGAAACACAAATTTTCAAAAAGCTATCCATAATTTTGTGGTTGCCTATAGATAGCCTATTTAAATAGCATGTTTTGCACAACAATTTCAAGCAAATTAGGTTAAAATGATCGAATGGTTGATGCACACATTACCAAATCATCATTTGAGATGTATTCATATGGTTGAATTTTCAAGATCATTCTTTGTTGTAGTAAGAAGAAGAGTAAAAATGAAAGTGTTGTCATACAAGAACCAACCATAAGAAAAAAATGTTGCTACACATAAGAAAAGAAGACTCCAACACACAGTTCAAGAAAACCAATGCAACGTTGCATGAGGAAATGCAACACCTTCAGTTGGGGGGAATGTTGGGTCGCCCAAATACCATCCTTTTATCAGCCTTTCACTTCACTTTTAAACCATATTTCTCTTTCCCATACCCTTACGTTAAACTATTTTCATGATTACATCGGGTTTAGACTTATTATTTTCCAATGCACCTATTTAGTGTTTTTGAGTGAATTTATGATTAAATTTTGGAAAAATAACATGTTTTCACTTATATATGGAAGTGGGATGAGTTTCATGATGTTTGTAGGTGTATTTGAAGACTTCAACAAAGTCATATTTTACCACCAAGCCTCAAACTCGAAATTCTTCTTTAACCCCTTGAAGTTTTGTGGAAGATTTGGGAGATTCCTTCAAGCATACTTCATGGAGAAGAATCATGGAAGTTTTGATAAGATTTCTTATCAAAGATATTAGATATTTGTGAGAGGATTTGAAGAGATGTTACTTGCTAAGTGTTAGCACATGGTTGTAACCACAAGAGACATTTGTGGATTTAAGAGAGCTTTTTGGATCTCAAATCTTTGTTAGTTATGTCAAGTTTATGTATAAATAGGAGTTCCTTCTCCATTCCAAGAAGAGGACTCTTGGAGCATGTATCCAACTTATGATGGAATAGAATAAAGCTTCCTTTTACATAAATTTCCATTCTATAGTTTTAGATGTAAATTGCTTTAATGTAGTGTATGAATTAATGGAATAGTTTGTCACTTTGATCTTAGAAGAATTGAGCTCACTCCAAATGGATCAAGGAATCATTTTGTTTCATTATAAATAGTTTTGAATATTGGTTAGATTTATATGTTGGGTTATAATCTTGATTGTTGATAGGTCCTGTGAAACATTACGAAGAGACCTCCTGTAAGGGAGCTTAGTATTTTCTTGCCTACAACAACTAAGTCATGTAACTCATCTTAATGCTTTCTATAGGTCTATATGCTTTATTATTTTCATTAGGAATACTTGATAATTTTGATTGTTGATAGGTCTTGTGAAATATTATGGAAGGACCTCATGTAAGGGAGCTTAGTGTTTTCTTGCTTACAACAACCAATTTTGCTTAGCTTAGAGCCAGTTGCCTACTCCTGCATATATTTTGTTGGCATCATTACAAGCTTACGAGTATCCTTGGTTGATAATTTAATGAGAGTAATTTAAGCAATTCAATCTCCCGACATTTTTTTTGCTATTGACAGGGATTGAACCCGAATCACCCGCGTGACAGGCGGGAAC
The DNA here is from genome assembly GCA_000404065.3 of Pinus taeda. Classification (NCBI taxonomy): domain Eukaryota; kingdom Viridiplantae; phylum Streptophyta; class Pinopsida; order Pinales; family Pinaceae; genus Pinus; species Pinus taeda. The sequence continues at coordinate 38,207 of APFE030172619.1, forward strand.
ACTCACCACTATACTACAGCGACCTTCAATTAGGGGGGATATTCATCATTCCTTATATCATTACACTAGTTGTCGATCCCATATTTCATAACCTCATATAATTTTGACCATGTTTTTCCTAATCGAAAGTTGTTTTTCTTATAAACACCTTTATTGACTTCCATAATACATCATTGGTTTTCATATGAAGCATACATTCCTAAGCAAAACTACCATGTGGAGGATGTTCCAAATAATTTTTGCAGCCATAGAAACATAAGTTTTCAATAAGATATCCATAATTTTGTGGTTTCCTATACATAGCCTATTTAAAGAACATGTTTTGCACAACATTTTCAAGCAAATGAGGCTAAAAAGATTGAATGGTTGATGCACACATTACCGAATCATCATTTGAAATGCATTCATATGGTGAATTTTCAATATCATTCTTTGTTGTAGTAAGAAGAAGAGTAAAAAGGAAAGTGTTGTCACACAAGAACCAACACTTGCAATATTTATGGTTGTCACACAAGAACCAACACTTGCAATATTTATGGTTGTCACACAAGAACCAACCATAAGAAAAAATGTTGCTAAACATCAGAAAAGAAGACTCCATCACACAATTCAAGAAAGCCAATGCAACGTTGCATGAGGACATGCAACACCTTAAGTTGGGGGGAGTGTTGAGTTGCTCAAATACCATCTTTTTACCAACCTTTCACTTCACTTTCAAACCATATGTCTCTTTCCCATACCCTTACATTAACCTATTTTCATGATTACATTGGGTTTAGACTTATTATTTTTTAAAGCATCTATTTTAGTGTTTTTGAGTGAATTTATGATTAAATTTTGGAAAAATAACATGTTTTCACCTATATATGGAAGTGGGATGAGTTTCATGATTTTTGTAGGTGTATTTGAAGACTTCAACGAAGTCATATTTTACCACCAAGCCTCAAATTCGATTTTCTTCTTCAACCCCTTGAAGATTTGATGAAAATTTGGGAGATTCCTTCAAGCATACTTCATGGAGAAGAATCATGGAAGTTTTGATAAGATTTCTTATCAAAGATATTAAATATTTGTGAGAGGATTTGTAGTGATGTTACTTGCTATGTGTTAGAACATGGTTGTAACCACAAAGAGACATTTGTGGATTTAGGAGAGATTTGTGGATCTCAAATTTTTGTTAGTTATCTCAAGTTTATGTAATATGTATAAATAGGAGTGCCTCCTCCATTCCAAGAAGAGGACTCTTTAGGCATGTATCTAACTTATGATGGAATAGAATAAAGCTTCCTTTTCAATAAATTTCCATTCTATAGTTTTAGATGTAAATTTCTTTAATGTAGTGTATGAATTTATGGAATAGTTTGTCACTTTGCTCTTAGGAGAATTGAGCTCACTCCAAATGGTTCAAGGAAGCATTTTATTTCATTATAAATTGGTTAGATTTATATGTTGGGTTATAATATTGATTGTTGATAGGTCCTGTGAAACGTTACGAAGAGACCTCCTATAAGGGAGCTTAGTATTTTCTTGTCTATAATAACTAAGTCATGTAACTCACCTTAATGATTTCTATAGGTTTATATGTTTTATTGTTTTCATTAGAAATACTTGATCATTTTTATTGATAGGTATTGTGAAACAATATGGAAGGACCTTCTGTAAGGGAGCTTAGTATTTTCTTGCTTACAACAACCAAGTTTGCTTAGCTTAGAGTCAGTTGCCTACTCCTGCATACATTTTGCTGGCATCATCACAAGAATACGAGTATCCCTGACTGATAATTTAATGAAAGCAATTTAAGCAATTGAATTTCCCAACATTTTTGGCATCGTTGTCGGGGATCGAACCCGAGTCACCTGCATGACAGGCGATAATACTCACCACTATAGTACAACAACCTTCAATTGGGGGAGGGAGGGTATTCATCATTCCTTATATTCATTACACTATTTGTTGATCCCATATTTCATAACTTCATATATTGTTGACCAACATTTTTTTCCCAATTGAAAGGTGTTGTTCTTATAAACACCTTTATTGACTTCCATAATGCATCATTGGTTTTCATATGAAGCATACATTCCTAAGCAAAACTACCATGTGGAGGATGTTCCAAATATTTTTTGCAGCCATAGAAACATAAAATTTCAATAAGCTATCCATAATTTTGTGGTTGCCTATGCATATACTATTTAAAGAGAATGTTTTGCACAACAATTTCAAGCAAATGAAGCTAAAAAGATTGAATGGTTGATGCACACATTACCCAATCATCATTTAAAATGTATTCATATGGTTGAATTTTCAAGATCATTCTTTGTTGTAGTAAGAAAAAGAGTCAAAAGGAAAGTGTTGTCACACAAGAACCAACACTTGCAATATTTATGGTTGTCACACAAGAACCAACCATAAGAAAAAATTTTGCTACACATCCGAAAATAAGACTCCATCACACAGTTCAAGAATACCAATGCAATGTTGCATGAGGACATTCAACACCTTCAGTTGGGGGAATGTTGGGTCGCCCAAATACAATCTTTGTACCAACCTTTCATTTCACTTTCACTTCACTTTTAAACCATATTTCTCTTTCTCATACCCTTACATTAAACTATTTTCATGATTACATTGGGTTTAGACTTATTATTTTCGAATGCATCTGTTTTAGTGTTTTTGAGTGACTTTATGATTAAATTTTGGAAAAATAACATGTCTTCATTTATATATGGAAGTGGGATGAGTTTCATGATATTTGTAGGTGTATTTGAAGACTTCAAAAAAGTCATATTTTACCACCAAGCCTCAAATTCGAAGTTCTTCTTCAACCCCTTGAAGATTTGATGAAGATTTGGGAGATTCTTTCAAGCATACTTCATGGAGGAGAATCATGAAAGTTTTGATAAGATTTCTTATCAAAGATATTATATATTTGTGAGAGGATTTGTAGAGATGTTACTTGCTAAGTGTTAGCACATGGTTGTAACCAAATGAGACATTTGTGGATTTAGGAGAGATTTGTGGATCTCAAATCTTTGTTAGTTATCTCAAGTTTATGTAATATGTATAAATAGGAGTGCCTCCTCCATTCCAAGAAGAGGACTCCTGGAGCATGTATCCAACTTATGATGGAATAGAATAAAGCTTCCTTTTACATAAATTTCCATTCTATAGTTTTAGATGTAAATTGCTTTAATGCAGTGTATGAATTTATGAAATAGTTTGTCACTTTGCTCTTAGGAGAATTGAGCTCACTCCAAATGGACCAAGGAAGCATTTTATTTCATTATAAATAGTTGTGAATATTGGTTAGATTTATATGTTGGGTTATAATCTTGATTGTTGATAGGTCCTGTGAAACATTACAAAGAAAACTCCTGTAAGGGAGCTTAGTGTTTTCTTGCCTACAACAACTAAGTCATGTAACTCAACTTCATGATTTCTATAGGTTTATATGCTTTATTGTTTTCATTATGAATACTCGATAATTCTGATTGTTGATAGGTCTTGTGACACATTATGGAAGGACCTCTTGTAAGGGAGCTTAGTGTTTTCTTGCTTACAACAACCAAATTTTCTTAGCTTAGAGTCAATTTCCTACTCCTCTATATATTTTGTTGGCATCATCACAAGCTTACAAGTATCCCTGGTTGATAATTTAATGAAAGAAATTTAAGCAATTGAATTGACCGCACAATTGTAGTGAATACCAGGTGTTATTCTCCATTTTGCGTTTGTAAACACTGAACACCAACCTCAATAAAAGTCAGATTTTGCCTCACACTTTGATTGATGTTATTTTCACGAGGTTGTTCCTAATTGTTGAAGGTATTTTCCAGATTTTGCATCCCAAATGTTTGTAGAAAAGGCGTCAAAGAAAGTTTAAATATTTTGGAAGCATTTGCATGAAATTTTGCTTGGGAACATTACAATATCTAAATTCAGTTAAATCTCCCCTTGTCATTGTAGCTATGAGTAATGACTTTTTATCAATTTTAATGCAATTTCATTAAATAATAGAAATGTATTGGTATATTTTAACTAATAACAACAAATAATATTAATTGACAACAACATTATGATATTTATTATAACTAATTGCATCGAGAGGTGTTGCATGTTAGATGTGTAGGATTTAAATATGTGAATATAAAAAAAAAAAAAAAAAAAAAAAAAAAAAAAAAAAATATATGTGAATATTTTTTAAAATGTCTCATATATGTTATGTAAACATTTTGACATGGTCCAAATTACATTAAAAAAAAAGAATAAAAAAAAGCAATTAATAATTAATAATTTTTAAATAAAAATTGCTGGATAAAATAGTAAAATTTATGATGGACTAGGCATTTTAGGACTTTGGGTTTTCACAAACCCCTATGTTTTACCCATATATTCTTCTCTCAATAGTCAAATTACATTAAAATAAATAAATAAAAAATAAAAAAGCAAAGCAAAACAAAATAAATACTTAATAATTAAAATAAAATTGAGATAACATAGTAAATTTATGAATAAAGGTTTTTGGGCTCCAGGTTTTCAAAACGCATGGTTTTTCCGGTAGTATTATTCTCTAATTAAGCCTATTTGAACGTATTCTTCGACATTCATTGCAATAAAAACTTTTAACTAGATCAAAATAAATCCGAATTTCAACAACAAATATCATAACCCTAAGCAATTTCATATCCACTTTGGCAAAGAAAACCATTGAATAAAGACACACTACATGAAGACTTTATAGCTATGTGGATACATGTCTTTCATGTAAAACTTGGGAAAAACAACATTGCTCACTTTGTTACATAGCCTTCATTGATTAGATTTTTCCAAGTTGTTTTGCATGTTATTCATTTTATTTTATATATTC
>APFE030172620.1:0-23012 GCA_000404065.3 Pinus taeda
CTCCTCTGCACTGCTGTGCATTCTTTTACTTTTTACATCACCAAGACAAAATGGTTTTTACTCTGCTGCATTTCATTCAAAAATGACATTACATTACAAACCAAAAATATTCACACACATTCATGTGTGTTCCCCTGGTTCTTCTTCGCTGGTCTTTTACAGGTGCTGCGGACCCTGTTTTCTATTTTCACCGTGTGTTTTCACATTTCACACATTGGATTAAAATCCCCAGTTTTCCATTGGTGCTGCTAGACCAATCTTCTTATCACCGTGCGCGATTTTCATAAAAATTTTGGTGCTGCTGACCCCTGTTCCTTTTTACCGTGTGTTATTGCACACCTTCATTCCCCTGGTGCTGCGGACCCTCTGGGTTTTTTTCATATGCAATAACATTACATTGTTACAATACCCGTGCGTTTTTTTTCATAACAAAAAGATGGGTCAATGTTTTTATTAAACATATATTAAAAAACTTACCCATACTCCCGTATAAAAATAAATGTTACGGCCTGTAAAAAACTTAAATATCTTACCGAAGACATGTCATAATATTAATCATATGGTATGGGCCAGGTCCATAATATTAATCATATGGTATGGGCCAGGTGCACGCTGTATTTAATTTCAATCAGGCCCGTATGTACTTTGGTGAGTGTAAACCACGGAGACCTTACCTGGAGATCAAACGGCGGACAGTCTTCACAGTTGATCGGACGCATATCGGATGGGGTAAGCTGACAACAGGTTACCTTCCGACGGATGTGACTTGCTGATGTCAGGCCAGCATCACTTGCTGGACAGTTGTCAGCTCCCAATTGCATCGGAGCTCGTTGCACGGAAACTATCTTTCGCTGAAGGGTGGTGCGATATGATCCCAGCAATTTAGGTTTGCCTTGAGTGGTTTTGGCACTGCGGTTGACTGTTGACCGCGCGCTTTAGCTGCTGGCCTCCTGCGCGCACAGGGGAAATTACCGTCTCCAGCATAATACACAATTCAGCAGAAAAATTAGCCGAGCAAGGATGTGATAATGGTTACCAGTAGAGAGGTGCATAAAAAGTTGGACTTTCTTGCAGCGTTTACCAAATTCCAGAAGACGATAAACTCCTTTTGTGTTGGTTTCCAGAGCTACGTCATACCTGTAACATCCGATAATGATTCTAAGTGATGTTTACATTTTTAATTTGGTTATAGATTTTGGAATATTTAGAAAATGGTTTTGTTAGTGAATTTTTATAGACCGTTTAAAATGGTTAGAATTTGACTGTTGTTGTTTTTTTTAATTCTTCAAAAAAAATTGCTGCTAAAAGTGTTTGAATGAATTTAACATCATCAAAAATTTAGGGCTATCCAAGATCTTGAAATTTGATGGCTATAACTTTGATTTCCAAAAATTTCTGAAGTAATGTATCAAAATCTAACATCATCAAAAATTTATGGCTATCCAAGATTTTGAAATTTGATGGTTATAACTTTGATTTCCAAAAATTTCTGAAGTAATGTATCAAAATCCGGCCAGAATTTCAGTTATTAGTGAAACTGATACCTAGTTAGACTACTTTTTTTTTTCTTTACAAAATTTGATGCATACAAATAAAGTCAATTGTATTTAACTCATATCACTTCATATTTAGTAAATATTCTAGAATCTATAATTACAATAATTCCACACTATCACCATTTTATTTTCATAATTTAATTTTAATCTTTTTTTTTTAATAACTAAAAAATAATACTTAAATTAGTCACATATCTTTCATATTATTGTCTTAAATATTCTAAATCATAAACTATATAAATAAATATCACAGATCCACCATTTTCATTTTACAAAATATAAATATTATAATACAATACTTTGTGTTTATATAATTAAAAAAAAACTAAGTGGCATGGATCTACCCTTGCTAATTATGATTTTTATTTATTAAGAATGTTCACTATATATATATAACTTAATCAAAAAAAATTAGTTGATATATAATAAATTAAAATTATATATCAATAAATAAAGAGAGACACACAAGCACCTTTCATCAAATGTTGTATTGGCCGCTGAACTGACAATGATGTCGACTTCCTTTATGAGCACATCGGCTATATCCTCCTTTATTCCAAGATTATGTTCAGTCATATCACCAGCTACAGGGACCAGTTTTGTCAACATGAATTTATGGAATTCTTTACCATATTTTTCACGTAAACCCCTGAACAATTCCCTGTTAAAAACCTGAAAAAACAGAATCATTAGAAAGAGATCACAAAGAGATCACAGTACTCATCGGCATCGCTTATTTTGATAACAAAATTTTTCATTTAGTTTTCCGATAGATATTTTTAACGAGTGCTCGGTCATTATAAATTAATGGTAATAAATTTTACAATTTATAAATTTAAAACAATTATTTAATACTATTATTTTTTTACCATCATTCAATATGTATTTTAATTATTAATATTTTTTAAAATCAATCATTATATTTTAAATTTAAATAAATTATTAAATATATTATAGAGAAAGTAAATTACTTAACAATTAATTTAATGGTTAACACACTTTTTAATAATTATAATATAAAATAAAGATAATTCGATTCCTAATTATTCAATATACTTTTTAATATATAAATATTAAAAATAAGTAATTTATTCTTAAAAATAAATATAAAATAACGTTTATATTAAATTACAAATTTATTTAATTTTGAGTTGAAGAAGGTTAGTTTATAAAAGTATTATATTAAAATTATTACATGATTTAAATTTGAAGTTGAAGAAGGTTAAGTTTAAAAATATTTGATTACTTTTTTTTTTTTTTATTTAATTACTAGTTATTTTTTTTATAATTTAGTTTAAAGTTAATTAGAAACTTTGTGATGGGTATGTGTATTTCATGAAAAGACCCAATTACAAAGTTTATTATTAGTTTTATAATAAAGTTTTCAAATAATTTAAATTTATAATCAATTAATATTGTTTTTTTTGTTTGTTAAGTTGTGTGAGTCCTGAAATAATCTTACAGTTAACTTTTGGCTTGAGAAATCATGACCCAGAGGCATCTAAGTCATCAAAATCACTTTAGGATTGCACCTTGTGTAGCCCACACCAACCCTTTATGGACTAGATTTTTACCCACAAACCTTTATTTCACAGAGTGTCTTAACAATACACCCTATCACTACTTATTCTAGTCTAAATAGACTATAATTATTTAAATCTATAATCAAATTTATAATTAGATTTTCAACTACAAAATTTGTAATTAAATTTATAATAAAACATTCACATAAATTTAATTTATGATCAAATTTGAAATAAGCGATAACATAATATCCCATCTTTAATATTATGTTTTAAAAAAAAAGCAAATTTTTATATAATTTTATTAATCATTTTTAATGAAAATAATTAGTTATTAAATTCTTTTTTTAAAGATCAACTATTTTAGAAAAATTTCAAAACTTTCAGATTAATATTATTTAGCTATAAAATTTAATAAAATTGTGGATTTCTAATATAAAGGTGAAATAGCTTTTCATTTAAAATTAAAGCTGGCCCCACCTAAAGACCCAAAGTCCACTTGAAAGAATAAAAACACATTCTATATAAATGTCTCACGCTGTCTCACTCTAGATCATTATTACTAGTACTAGTACTAATCACATTTTCAATCAATAAAACCCATACCTTTATTGCATAATTTAATTCGTTGACATTTTAAGTTTCTAAGGTTTAAGACCTCTCGTCTACATCAATAACTGTACAGCTAATCAGACCAGTAAAGTACGAGATCAGAAAATAAAGCTCTGCTTAATCTCGAACATACACCATATCATTACAGCAAAATTCAATCAATACATTTCCAGTAGCTTATCAAGTTCTCAAATCTACGGTTTAAGACCCCTTTGTCTACATTGTCTAGATCAATAATTGTACTGCTAATAAGAGCAGTAAAGTATTCGATCCGAGAAATCAGCTATGGTTAATCTCAAACATACTCCACTCCACCAGCAGAGAACATGTCAAATTCAGGAGTCCAGGCTATATAATCTTACCTCATTCTTCAATCTTGTTAATGCAGAGGCGGAATCTTCAGCTCTGATTATCAGAAACAACTTTCCTACTTCTGGCTGCATCCTTAATATTTTCTCTATAAGCACTGGAATGTACAAAACACATAAGGTCTACTATACTATACAACTCCTAGTAAAATTTAAGAAGAAATAATAACCTAAGTAAGCTGTCCCTTACCTTTTGCAACAAAACCAGTGACACCTGTGATGAGAAAGTTCTTGTCCTTCATAAAATCTACAATTCCCAGACCCTTCACTGGAGGCATATTGGCAGAGGTGCTTCTTGTAGGGACGCTCTCCATTATTACACTGCTACTTGCTGCCTCCACTACTCCACTTGATCTTCTTTCAACTGAGAACAAAGTGCCTTCAGAAGTGCAGGAAATTCTTGATTTCTTGCATCCTCGATATGCTTTCTTGGGGCAGCTTGGCACAAAGTTGGAGAAAGACCGGGAGAAGGGACTAGTCTTCTTGATTGTGAGGAGCAATTCTGATTTCTTGTCCAAATAATTAGCACATGAAAAGTCCAGAGAATTCTTTAGATGCAGAGCTGCTTGTGATGTGGCCATGACAGCGTCGGGGCTTTGGCAGAACACTGGGAGCTGTTTAGCAACTGCAAGACGATATATGTAAGTAAACTGCATTTAATTCCAGAGCTCGTTAGTGGTTGACATATTAAGAAGCCGATAAATGCATTTACCGATCACCATGTAGTTGGTAATGGTCTAATCTTTTGTCAGACTTTATACAAAGTCGAATTGAATACTTTACAGCTACCAGAAAAACCCTTTTAAGAATCTAATAAAGTCATACTATTTCCAATCTGCTGTAATCTAATTGTTTTAAGTTTTGGAGTTTTATTTAGATTTTTGGGATAAATTTTAATTTATTAAAAAAATCGTATGAATTTGATAAATTATAAATTTGAGTGATGAATTTTAAGCAATTTAAAAAAATTATATATTGGTTTTAATTAGTTATAATTTATTTGTTTTAAATTTTGCAGTTTTATTTAAATTTTTATACTCAATTTTAAATTTATTAAAATTTGATGAATTCCAAATTTGAATTATAAACTTTGAACGATCCCAATATTTTAAAAACATTAAATATTTTAAAAAACTGAATTTATTTATACATATAACTTTTGAACAGGAAAATCACAATCTAAGGTAAAGACAAAAAAAATCAGATTTTCTGCAATGGTGTTTTTCTACCGAAGTATTTTCACCCACCATTATCCCGCTGAAATAAGAAACCATTAATACAAATACAGTGGAAGGTGTGGTTGACGCGCATTTGATGAATTCCAAACTTTGAACCATCCAAATATTTTAAAAAATTCTAAATCTTTTTAAATACTTAATTTATTTATACATATAACTTTTAAACACCCAGAAAATCACAATCTAAGGTAAAGAAAAACGCGCCCAACATTATAACCATTAATACAAATACAGTGAAAGGTGTGGTTGGCGCATATAGAAGACGTGTGTGAGTGTTGTGGTGAAGTAGATATGGATAACACCTAACACAAATACTCGAATCTCTCTCCGGGGCCACCATGATCTGCACCGGCAGACAATAAGATATATATCATTGCCAATTTTTCTGTAAATGAAGCCCATGGTCCATCTTCCCAGAGTATTTACTTTTTTGTAAATGAAGCCCATGGTCATCTTCACAGAGTACCTTTTTTTTGTTAGGAGGTTTTTTTATGTTGATTTTTTGAAGTCATGAATTCTGTTGTTTAAATTGGTTTTTTGATTATTCTAAAAAAATCTTTACAGTATTTTGATTGCTCTGGGATTAATCATTAAGTTTGTGATTTTTTCTAAATTCCGGGTAAGAAATTAGACTCCATAAAAAAGCTTCCAAAAAATCTTACTAAAACAACTGACTTTTTGTTATAAATGGAATGTTTTAATTATTAGATATTTTGGAGTGTTTTTGTTAAATAAATAAATTTTAAAATTTTTGAAAAATGAAACTGTGTTATTTTGTTATTTAAATATTTTTATCAATAAATTTAAATTAGGTAAAAAATGAAACCCGTAATTCAATGAGATCAAAATTTTAATTTTGTTATTTAAATATTTTTATCAATAAATTTAAATTAGGTAAAAAATGAAACCCGTAATTCAATGAGATCAAAATTTTAATGAGAATATTATGGAAATTCTACTAAATTTTGAAAAATATTCCAGTAAAATTTAAACTCCCAAAAATTCTTAATAATATTAAATTTATTCCATGATAAAAAAAATACTTCAAACACTTAGATTTTTTTTAATTCTATATACCAACAAAATTATAACCTCATTAAACAACTCCATTAATTTTACACCATTATTTTATGTAAAATTAACTAATAAAAAAATGATTCCAACTGATTACTACCTAACTTAAAAAATAGAAGAACATATCCCAGAAATCTCCAAAACTTATTACTAATAGAAGGCCCTTGAGTCAATGAGACGACCCATTTAAAATTCCCACTCGATGTTTATGACGTGTCTAATTTCTCTATTCCTTTTTGGGATTTGCATTAATAAGTGTCAGTCACCCAAGCGACTCCAAAATGAAGTTCGACCAATCAACATCGTTGGAGTAGTTTAATGGATGTCCAGTTCCTTGAATGTGACACATCAAAATGTGTCAAAGGTCTAGAACCTATTTCTATTTATATTTATATTTAAAAATTAAAATGACAATTTTAAGTACGATCATATAACTGAAATTTGTAATGTAATTATTAATTGTTTCCATTCAAATCGATTATACATTGACGTTTCATCAAAATTATCCTTTTTTGTATGAAAATATTTCATACTTTTAAGTTTATAATATTACAACTATATTTTTTATCAAACAATTGAGATGAGATGATATATAATTAATAACTTTTGACATTTTTATTACAATTCTTACAAATTTTTTAAGAGGATTTATATGATAGAATTTATTATTATTATTATTATTAAAAAAATGTTTTAAATTAATATTGGCATAGATTTTGAAATGTAATTACTTTGGGAACTTTCATAGAAAGAATAAATTATTTTTTGTTTACTAATTAAATCAAACATTTTGTATGGTGATTTAATGGGTTGCTTTTTATGTCTATTTAATTCATACTTAATTTGACGTCATATTCACATATGTCTTTTGTGTCAAGTGGCCATTTAACTTAATTACTTTTCATGTTTTCGCTATTACAAGATTGAAAGCTTTATTAAATATTAAGAAAAAGATTACATCATTGTGAAAGGGAGAATAACTTCTAAAAATAGTGATCAACTAACCCTCATTTCTATAGTACCAATTAGTTCTTATGATACATGTCAGTTAATTTAATTATTTAAATTCCAAAAATTACAATATCAACTAGGAGTTTGTAAACTTGGAGATGTTAAATTGTATATGCAGAGTTTAGGGCATCAATAGGCTTTGGTGTAGAATGGAAACAAACTTCAAGTATCACACAAATCAATGCTTTAGGGGACTTATTTACTAGATGCACAATTAGGGAAATAGATCTTGATCCTAATCTTCATTGAAACCTTAGCCCACAACAATAGCTATCTAAGGAAGGGCATTCATGTGAAAAGTAAATCTAGGAGATGTGTGTTAATTAGGGTGTCAACACATAACCACTTCTCAGGAGGTAGAAATATTTCACAATTATTGAACAAAGCTTCCATGCAACCATGAAAAGTTGCAATGTGTATCCATGCCCTTTAGCAAGCAATCTCACTTCTACCAAACAACAAATTGAAGACACGCAAGGAAAAGGAAAAGCAATGAGCTATGGTGATCACTAGGATGTCGACACAGAGCCCCTTGTTTGTAGGTTACAATCATTCACAATGACTAACATTGTGTTAATGTAACTACAAGAGTTGCAATGTGTATCCCTATCCTTCAGTGGTCAATCTCGCTTCTGCAAACAAGCAACAATTGTAAGAAATGAAACAATGGATAAAACGGAGCAACAAGTAAACTATGCATTCAACAAACCAAACCACAATCTATATGCAAATTCAAAAGGAAATATCTACAATCTAAGCGCAAATGAGAAAACTATAGTATACTACATTATAGAGAGGAAATTAATAAGGTAGCATGGGTCAAGTTGGTGAGCCTTACCAATTGATGTCGTGTTTCCTGCTCCTTTGATTGATTCAAGTCCTTTGCTAACCGGACGCTCTGTTTGGGACATAGTTTGAAAATGGTCGCAATATAAAAACACCTCTTGGAAGAACCATGTGTAGTTCCAAATCATGCACTTTATGGGGAAAACACTCGTCAGCTAATTGGGGATGTTTTGAACAAAAACCCATTTTGGAGAATTTCTAAATTTGTCTTCATCGCTTCAGAAATCACGTTTGAAGTTTGTTACTTGATTCTACCTAGTGCAAGTTGATTCAAATGTTGATCCTGAGTTGGAGGCTTTTGGGATTAACTTGGCTATCAAGTAGACAACATAAATCCATTTCAACAACCCTAAAATAAAATGCATGTTCCATAATTTTTCCTAGAGTTGTGCATATATGCCAAACTCGGAGGTCGGTTATAGGAATTGCATAAGAGATACAGGAACTGAACTAAACATAATAGTCATTAGTAAATCCAACCATAATCCTCTCCAATTCATTAAAAATAAAATATAAAAATGATGATAAAACTAATTAATGCTAATAATATTGTTGTGATATATTCATGAAGAAATATAGTAGGAATGGTAATGAATGGGTTAAAGGATGAGGTAAAATTATCAAATAAAAGTGTTTTAAATTGTGAAAGAGGTGACAAAATCATGGCTTCACATCTTTCTCGTGCTTATAATTTTTCATATCCTCATGTAAATAAGGTAGAGCTGACATTAGAAATAACTAGTCCATAAAGGGATCTAATGTAGGAATGAAAAATAGAGGGTGAATGTGAAGCCAACATAGGACTAGTGAATATGATTGCTTTAATTAATTAATCGAGCTTATACTGCCTATTGGTTTATTAATGCCAACATTTTTTTAATTAATTGACAACATTGTTTTACCACTAGGAATATCCCCTATCATGAGTTTGATGTATCTTGTGAAGTATCGTAAACTTTGCAAACTTGTGCAAATAGTAACTCCTCTTGTGGTTGCTTTATCTCCATTCTACCACTAGACCTTTCATCAAGTGAAAGTAGTGTATGGTGTACCTCATAGTCCATACCATCATAGCTAGCAATTAAAATAAATAGATAACTAGGGTTCTTGAAAGGATCTTCCCAATGATCCCCTTTCTTTATTATATTTCCATTAGACCACAATAGAGGAAACAACGTTTTATTTAACTCCTAGGTAGTCAAGATTTTTAAGGTAATCTCATACACATTATTTGACAATCCATTAGAAGATAAAATATTCTCTAGTTGAGCCATTGTAAGAGTTTGTATTCCTTCATCAAATCACTTCCACCTTGAAATAAAGTTGAAATATTGCGAGATGCAACATATGGATTAATTTTATCTAGCTCCAATGAATTCATAACCAAAACCATCTTTTGCATGGAAATTAACAAAGATGTAATTGGTCGGTCATATTAACTGGCTATACAATCCAATGTTATGAGTTTTCCACCTCCACTTTTATCTCTAATATGAGTGTCGTTGGCCTTGTCTTGAAGAGAACTCCATGCTTAATGATGCTCACAACTCTAGCACCTGAGCAATCTGCTCTCACCACAATGTAGAATTTGAGGAACGTTTATGAAATTTCTAAAATTTACTCAACCTAGCTATTCATCAACATTAAAAGTTGTGACCCATAGATGATAAAATCACACTCATGATTGTTATAAATGTCAGCACTACAACCATTAATAGTTCTAGTTTTGCTCCTTCTTGAATGCTAAAAGCTAGTGTATCCCTTCTAAACTACTAAAAGGGATGAAATGAAACAAATAAGATTAAGATATTGTGTCCATAACATGCTACAACAATATAAAGATTCTTGGACCATTTCTCCTTAACATGAATACTAGGAAAAGTTAATATTCAAAGTGTCTCTTGTGTTTCATACTCTAGTTTCCCCTTTAGCACACATCATAAAGAAACTTGATCACAAGTTGCGACTATGACCATTCTCCCAACATCTATTAATGCCTTCACTTAGATAGAGAAAATCAAGTTCCACAACCTGATATAAGAACCTTGCATTATGAGACATGACCACACCCGATTGATTCCTAGTAGTTGTCATCGATGTGACATAAAATCTCGCCTTCCACCTTTTACTAATCCATTTGAAAGGAAAATAATCAATGACTATAAGATTGTTGAGTATACGGTATTCCCTTCAACATAACAACCAAATAACTTCCATTTGTAGCAAAAGTAATGGCATTGATATAGTAATTATTTTCCATTATTTCATAATCCAGTCCTTGTGTAGGAAGACAATAGAAAGATAGTAAACTTGAGAAGTGAATATTGTATTAGAGACTAGGAAAATACTAAGAGGGAGGGTGAATTGGTATTTTAACAATTTAAAAAAATATTTGCTCAAAGTAAGAGTACTCACCTACACAATAATAAATAACATCATACCAATCTAACAATGTCTAGACACAAGATATTCACGTGGAAACCCAACCAAGAAAATCCATAATTTCTCTTTGATTATGATGGAAAATGAAGCTTCAACTTGAAATTACATAAATTTGTGTTAATTACATATTACAAAATGCTCCAACCTCCTTTTTATTTTGCAAGGACCAACTTGTTGATTTTTATAGGAAACAACCTGAAGGAAGCACCAAATCTTTGTTATGCAAGTACGCACCAAATCTTTGTTATGCAAGTACCTACCTGCACAACCTTTCAAATCCTTCTTTCATAAATTTTCAAACTCGTGTTTGAGGCTTCTTTTTCATAAGATATTACCTCATCAATTTCTCCTTCTCAAGTCTACTCTTATGTTGAAAAATGTGCAACAAGAAATGTTAAATTTAGAATGTGCTAAAAATAGACTTGCCAAAAAATAGCATGTCTAAAAATAGCAGTTTGGCCAGTGAGGTCATTGGCCACATTGGGTGAAGGTAAAACTGCTAAAAATAAAAAGTTATAAAAATAGCATTTCTGGGTCCCTTCTTATTTATAGCAGTCCCTAGTCTATCTATAGGAAGTAAAATTAATTTTGGTCTTAACAGCAGTTGGAAATATTAATTAATTAATTCAGTTGAGTTAATTAGTTAACGAAATTCAAATTTGAAGTTTTTGTGAGCATGCACATGAGTTGTCCCACTGATTGAGGAATTTATCCTTAATTTCCTCCACTGATTAAGGGAATAAGTATGAGTTCTATAATGAGAGAATCAGTTGACTTAATTCTTTCTAGTCAAGTCCAGTTAGATTGTTTTAACAAGTTGTTAAAATAATAAAATATAGTTTGTTGGTGCTTGCATGCATGTGACAACTATTATTTTAGATAAATGAGGATTCGCTCATGGATAACTATTGCATGTCAGTTCTGTCAGAGACGCAGTTGAGATCAGATGTGGGACAATGTACTATCAGTTGGATGAATATTTTTCCTATAAAGGAATTGTCATCCATGATGAGGATTTATCTCCTTCAGGTTTGTGCAGTTATTTCAAAGGTCAGTGTTGTGTGTGAGGTGAGAATCACATAGGTTGCACCTAAAGGACCCAGGAAAACTGTGCATAGAAATAGGAGGCTTGGAGGGCAAAGGAGAAGGTTTGCGAGAAGCCTTTGACTGTCTATGAGCAACAGAGGGAATGTACTGAGAGCTGGATAGCTTCCGAGCTAAGGCTTTGTGTAATAGAGACATATTTCCACTTGTATGATAATACAGAGTTGGGGTTTTAGGATGAGGCTTTCCCCTGGTTATATCTTTTGTGTTATGTGTGTTTGATTTCTCTATATCAGTTATATATGTTCTTATTGATGTTGCTTATGGTTGGTTAAGCTTCCACTAAATTGTTTGTAGAAGTAGATCAAGTGTTTTGCTTTAGTACATTGCATAACCAGGTTGATCTACAGTGATAATTTCTATAGGGTATCAGAGCTAGCTGATTTGTCGAAAAGGTTTTGCGTGGTATCAGAGCTAGCTAATTTGTAGAAAAATTCTACAAAATTCTACATGGTATCCAAGCACAAGTGATCAAGGAAGAACAATATACACGAAGAGGAGATTTCAAAGTTTTGAGTTTTGGGCCAAGAGTTTGCAAAGCAGATCTGAAAATTTCTATATAAAATTTTCAGAAACAAATAATAGATTTGGATTCCTTGTGGAAAAATACCCAAAAAAAAAAAAAAAAAATCGACTGAATAAGAGTTTGGACGAGGGAGATATTGCTGATTTAAAATAAAGCTCTTTTTCTAGAAAATTTTGTGACGGTAGGAAAGTGGAAATAGATTGGTGTGCTAGCCAAGAACCTGTATGCACTTGAGGTACAAGATGCATGCAAAGCCTTGGGGAGCAAGGCAAAGGTTAAATACTTAGTGGTTGAGAGGGAGAGTAAATTACCTCTCAACATGCAAAGCCAGAAGAAGTCTCAGACAATTGTGGAGGAGCCACGATTGGTGCAACAATTTCAGGAGGTTGTGGAGCAGCCACAACAAGGTAATCTGAGAGGAGATTGAGTAGAGACATCTACTCATGCAGATACCTCTAGTAGGGGGAAAATTCAAGCCAGGTGGGCAGAGCGATCACATGTAGCCATACCTCCAAGTAGGAGGTGGGGCGATATAAAGTGATCGTCCCAAGGAGGAGGGGCAGGATCCTTGAGGTACCCAACCTCTTAGATGAGACCTTACTACAGAAGCCCCGATGTGGAGTAGCAGGAGCTGATTGATTGGGTAGAGACAGATGCAGATGGAGCGGCAGAGAGAGTGATAGTGTAGGGAATCCTAGGATAGCGCATAGCTAGCAGGCTGCAGCAATGCGAGAGGCACAAGTGTTTTTCATAGTGTTAGGTGGCACAGAGAGGTGTGCAATGGTGCGATATACATGAAGATGTTGCAGTAGCGCATATGTCAGAGAGAGAGCAGTTGTCAGCAGCAGGTAGAGCTTCAACATCAGAGTATGTTCCTAACCCAACAGAGTGATTAGTTGGGAGTGTTTTTGTTCCAAGTGTTGTTGGAGCAAGTGGACCAGGTAGATGTGTTGCATGCAGAACATTCTAGAGTTACAGGATCGGGCTTGAGAGGAAGACTTTCTTGTTGAGAGGGAGTGTTGAAAAATGTGCAACAAGAAATGTTAAATTTAGAATGTGCTAAAAATAGACTTGCCAAAAAATAGCATGTCTAAAAATAGAAATTTGGCCATTGAGGTCATTGGCAACATTGGGTGTGAGGAGAAACTGCTAAAAATAGAAAGTTCTAAAAATAGCATTTCTGGGTCCCTTCTTATTTATAGCAGTCCCTAGCCTATCTATAGGAAGTAAAATTAATTTTGGTCTTTGTGAGCATGCACATGAGTTGTCCCACTAATTGAGGAATTTATCCTTAATTTCCTCCACTGATTGAGGGAATAAGTATGAGTTCCATAATGAGAGAATTAGTTGACTTAGTTCTTACTAGTCAAGTTCAGTTAGATTACTTTAACAAGTTGTTAACATAATAAAATATAGTTTGTTGATGCTTGCATGCATGTGACAACTATTATTTTAGATAACCGAGGATTCAATCATGGATAACTGTTGCATGCCAGTTCTGTCAGAGACGTAGTTGAGATTAGATGTGGGACAGTGTACTATCAGTTGGATGAATGTTTTTCCTATAAAAGAAGCTCATCCATGATGAAGATTTATCTCCTTCAGGTTTGTGCAGTTATTTCAGAGGTCAGTGTTATAACCTCATTAAACAACTCCATTAATTTTACACCATTAATTTATGTAAAATTAACTAATAAAAATAATGATTCCAACTGATTACTACCTAACTTAAAAAAAATACAAAATATCCCAGAAATCTCCAAAACTTATTTCTAATAGATGGCCCTTGAGTCAATGAGACGACCCATTTAAAATTCCCACTCGATGTTTATGACGTGTCTAATTTCTCTATTCCTTTTTGGGATTTGCATTAATAAGTGTCAGTCACCCAAGCGACTCCAAAATGAAGTTCGACCAATCAACATCGTTGGAGTAGTTTAATGGATGTCCAGTTCCTTGAATGTGACACATCAAAATGTGTCAAAGGTCTAGAACCTATTTCTATTTATATTTATATTTAAAAATTAAAATGACAATTTTAAGTACGATCATATAACTGAAATTTGTAATGTAATTATTAATTGTTTCCATTCAAATCGATTATACATTGACGTTTCATCAAAATTATCCTTTTTTGTATGAAAATATTTCATACTTTTAAGTTTATAATATTACAACTATATTTTTTATCAAACAATTGAGATGAGATGATATATAATTAATAACTTTTGACATTTTTATTACAATTCTTACAAATTTTTTAAGAGGATTTATATGATAGAATTTATTATTATTATTATTATTAAAAAAATGTTTTAAATTAATATTGGCATAGATTTTGAAATGTAATTACTTTGGGAACTTTCATAGAAAGAATAAATTATTTTTTGTTTACTAATTAAATCAAACATTTTGTATGGTGATTTAATGGGTTGCTTTTTATGTCTATTTAATTCATACTTAATTTGACGTCATATTCACATATGTCTTTTGTGTCAAGTGGCCATTTAACTTAATTACTTTTCATGTTTTCGCTATTACAAGATTGAAAGCTTTATTAAATATTAAGAAAAAGATTACATCATTGTGAAAGGGAGAATAACTTCTAAAAATAGTGATCAACTAACCCTCATTTCTATAGTACCAATTAGTTCTTATGATACATGTCAGTTAATTTAATTATTTAAATTCCAAAAATTACAATATCAACTAGGAGTTTGTAAACTTGGAGATGTTAAATTGTATATGCAGAGTTTAGGGCATCAATAGGCTTTGGTGTAGAATGGAAACAAACTTCAAGTATCACACAAATCAATGCTTTAGGGGACTTATTTACTAGATGCACAATTAGGGAAATAGATCTTGATCCTAATCTTCATTGAAACCTTAGCCCACAACAATAGCTATCTAAGGAAGGGCATTCATGTGAAAAGTAAATCTAGGAGATGTGTGTTAATTAGGGTGTCAACACATAACCACTTCTCAGGAGGTAGAAATATTTCACAATTATTGAACAAAGCTTCCATGCAACCATGAAGAGTTGCAATGTGTATCCATGCCCTTTAGCAAGCAATCTCACTTCTACCAAACAACAAATTGAAGACGCGCAAGGAAAAGGAAAAAGCAATGAGCTATGGTGATCACTAGGATGTCGACACAGAGCCCCTTGTTTGTAGGTTACAATCATTCACAATGACTAACATTGTGTTAATGTAACTACAAGAGTTGCAATGTGTATCCCTATCCTTCAGTGGTCAATCTCGCTTCTGCAAACAAGCAACAATTGTAAGAAATGAAACAATGGGTGAAACGGAGCAACAAGTAAACTATGCATTCAACAAACCAAACCACAATCTATATGCAAATTCAAAAGGAAATATCTACAATCTAAGCGCAAATGAGAAAACTATAGTATACTACATTATAGAGAGGAAATTAATAAGGTAGCATGGGTCAAGTTGGTGAGCCTTACCAATTGATGTCGTGTTTCCTGCCCCTTTGATTGATTCAAGTCCTTTGCTAACCGGACGCTCTGTTTGGGACATAGTTTGAAAATGGTCGCAATATAAAAACACCTCTTGGAAGAACCATGTGTAGTTCCAAATCATGCACTTTATGGGGAAAACACTCTCCAGTCAGCTAATTGGGGATGTTTTGAACAAAAACCCATTTTGGAGAATTTCTAAATTTGTCTTCATCGCTTCAGAAATCACGTTTGAAGTTTGTTACTTGGTTCTACCTAGTGCAAGTCGATTGAAATGTTGATCTTGAGTTGGAGGCTTTTGGGATTAACTTGGCTATAAAGTAGACAACATAAATCCATTTCAACAACCCTAAAATAAAACGCATGTTCCATAATTTTTCCTAGAGTTGTGCATATATGCCAACCTCGGAGGTCGGTTATAGGAATTGCATAGGAGATACAGGAACTGAACTAAACATAATAATCATTAGTAAATCCAACCATAATCCTCTCTAATTCATTAAAAATAAAATATAAAAATGATGATAAAACTAATTAATGCTTATAATATTGTTGTGATATATTCATGAAGAAATATAGTAGGAATGGTAATGAATGGGTTAAAAGATGACGTAAAATTATCAAATAAAGTGTTTTAAATTGTGAAAGAGGTGACAAAATCGTGGCTTCACATCTTTCCCTTGCTTATAATGTTTCATATCCTCATGTAAATAAGGTAGAGGTGACATTAGAAATAACTAGTCCATAAAGGGATCTAATGTAGGAATGAAAAATATAGGGTGAATGTGAAGCCAACATAGGACTAGTGAATATGATGGCTTTAATTAATTAATCGAGCTTATACTGCATATTGGTTTATTAATGCCAACATTTTTTTTAATTAATTGACAACATTGTTTTACCACTAGGAATATCCCCTATCATGAGTTTGATGTATCTTGTGAAGTATCGTAAGCTTTGAAAACTTGTACAAATAGTAACTCCTCTTGTGGTTGCTTTATCTCCATTCTACCACTAGACCTTTCATCAAGTGAAAGTAGTGTATGGTGTACATCATAGTCCATACCATCATAGCTAGCAATTAAAATAAATAGATAGCTAGGGTTCTTGAAAGGATCTTCCCAAAGATCCCCTTTCTTTATTATATTTCCATTAGACCACAATAGAGGAAACAACGTTTTATCTAACTCCTAGGTAGTCAAGATTTTTAAGGTAATCTCATACACATTATTTGACAATCCATTAGAAGATAAAATATTCTCTAATTGAGCCATTGTAAGAGTTTGTATTCCTTCATCAAATCACTTCCACCTTGAAATAAAGTTGAAATATTGTGAGATGCAACATATGGATTAATTTTTTCTAGCTCCAATGAATTCATAACCAAAACCATCTTTTGCATGGAAATTAACAAATATGTAATTGGTCGGTCATATTAACTGGCTATACAATCCAATGTTATGAGTTTTCCACCTCCACTTTTATCTCTAATATGAGTGTCGTTGGCCTTGTCTTGAAGAGAACTCCATGCTTAATGATGCTCACAACTCTAGCACCTGAGCAATCTGCTCTCACCACAATGTAGAATTTGAGGAACGTTTATGAAATTTCTAAAATTTCCTCAACCTAGCTATTCATCAACATTAAAAGTTGTGACCCATAGATGATAAAATCACACTCATGATTGTTATAAATGTCAGCACTACAACCATTAATAGTTCTAGTTTTGCTCCTTCTTGAATGCTAAAAGCCAATGTATCACTTCTAAACTACTAAAAGGGATGAAATGAAACAAATAAGATTAAGATATTGTGTCCATAACATGCTACAACAATATAAAGATTCTTGGACCATTTCTCCTTAACATGAATACTAGGAAAAGTTAATGTTCAAAGTGTCTCTTGTGTTTCATACTCTAGTTTCCCCTTTAGCACACATCATAAAGAAACTTGATCACAAGTTGCGACTATGACCATTCTCCCAACATCTATTAATGCCTTCACTTAGATAGAGAAAATCAAGTTCCACAACCTGATATAAGAACCTTGCATTATGAGACATGACCACACCCGATTGATTCCTAGTAGTTGTCATCGAAGTGACATAAAATCCCTCCTTCCACATTTTACTGATCCATTTGAAAGGAAAATAATCAATGACTCTAAGATTGTTGAGTATACGGTATTCCCTTCAACATAACAACCAAATAACTTCCATTTGTAGCAAAAGTAATGGCATTGATATAGTAATTATTTTCCATTATTTCATAATCCAGTCCTTGTGTAGGAAGAGAAGAGAAAGATAGTAAACTTGAGAAGTGAATATTGTATTAGAGACTAGGAAAATACTAAGAGGGAGGGTGAATTGGTATTTTAACAATTTAAAAAAATATTTGCTCAAAGTAAGAGTACTCACCTACACAATAATAAATAACATCATACCAATCTAATAATGTCTAGACACAAGATATTAACGTGGAAACCCAACCAAGAAAATCCACAATTTCTCTTTGATTATGATGCAAAATTAAGCTTCAACTTGAAATTACATAAATTTGTGTTAATTACATATTACAAAATGCTCCAACCTCCTTTTTCTTTTGCAAGGACCAACTTGTTGATTTTTATAGGAAACAACTTGAAGGAAGCACCAAATCTTTGTTGCAAGTACCTACATGCACAACCTTTCAAATCCTTCTTTCATAAATTTTCAAACTCGTGTTTGAGGCTTCTTTTTCATAAGATATTACCTCATCAATTTCTCCTTCTCAAGTCTACTCTTATGTTGAAAAATGTGCAACAAGAAATGTTAAATTTAGAATGTGCTAAAAATAGACTTGCCAAAAAATAGCATGTCTAAAAATAGCAGTTTGGCCAATGAAGTCATTGGCCACATTGGGTGAGGGTGAAACTGCTAAAAATAAAAAGTTATAAAAATAACATTTCTGGGTCCCTTCTTATTTGTAGCAGTCCTTAGTCTATCTATAGGAAGTAAAATTAATTTTGGTCTTAACAGGAGTTGGAAATATTAATTAATTAATTCAGTTGAGTTAATTAGTTAAGGAAATTCAAATTTGAAGCTTTTGTGAGCATGCACATGAGTTGTCCCACTGATTGAGGAATTTATCCTTAATTTCCTCCACTGATTAAGGGAATAAGTATGAGTTCTATAATGAGAGAATCAATTGACTTAATTCTTACTAGTCAAGTCCAATTAGATTGTTTTAACAAGTTGTTAAAATAATAAAATATAGTTTGTTGATGCTTGCATGCATGTGACAACTATTATTTTAGATAAATGAGGATTCACTCATGGATAACTATTGCATGTCAGTTTTGTCAGAGACGCAGTTGAGATCAGATGTGGGACAGTGTACTATCAGTTGGATGAATATTTTTCCTATAAAGGAATTGTCATCCATGATGAGGATTTATCTCCTTCAGGTTTGTGCAGTTATTTCAAAGGTTAGTGTTGTGTGTGAGGTGAGAATCACACAGGTTGCAGTTAAAGGACCCAGGAAAACTGTGCATAGAAATAGGAGGCTTGGAGGGCAGAGGAGAAGGTTTGTGAGAAGCCTTTGACTGTCTATGAGCAACAGAGGGACTGTACTGAGAGCTGGATAACTTCTGAGATAAGGCTTTGTGTAATACAAACATATTTCCACTTGTATGATAATACAGAGTTGGGGTTTTAGGATGAGGCTCTCCCCTGGTTATATCTTTTCTGTTATGTGTGTTTGATTTCTCTATATCAGTTATATGTGTTCTTATTGATGTTGCTTATGGTTGATTAAGCTTCCACTAAATTGTTTGTAGAAGTAGATCAAGTGTTTTGCTTTAGTACATTGCATAACGAGGTTGATCTATAGTGAGAATTTCTACAGGGTATTAGAGCTAGCTGATTTGTTGAAAAGATTTTGCGTGGTATCAGAGCTAGCTAATTTGTAGAAAAATTCTACAAAATTCTACATGGTATCCGAGCACAAGTGATCAAGGAAGAACAATATACAAGAAGAGGAGATTTCAAAGTTTTGAGTTTTGGGCCAAGAGTTTGCAAAGAATATCTGAAAATTTCTATACAAAATTTTCATAAACAAATAGTAGATTTGGATTCCTTGTGGAAAAATACCCAAAAAAAAAATAAAATCGACTGAATCAGAGTTCAGACGAGGGAGATATCGCTGATTTAAAATCAGCTCTTTTTTTAGAAAATTTTGTGACGGTGGGAAAGTGGAAATAGATTGGTGTGCTAGCCAAGAACCTGTATGCACTTGAGGTAGAAGATGCATGCAAAGCCTTGGGGAGCAACACAAAGGTTAAATACTTAGTGGTTGAGAGGGAGAGTAAATTACCTCTCAACATGCAAAGCCAGAAGTAGTCTGAGACAATTGTGGAAGAGCCACGATTGGTGCAACAATTTCAGGAGGTTGTGGAGCAGCCACAACAAGGTAATCTGAGAGGAGACTGAGTAGAGACATCTACTCATGCAGATACTTCTAGTAGGGGGAAAATTCGAGCCAGGTGGGTAGAGCGATCACATGTAGCCATACCTCCAAGTAGGAGTTGGGGCGATATAGAGTGATCGTCCCAAGGAGGAGGGGCAGGATCCTTGAGGTACCCAACCTGTTGGATGAGACCTTGCTACAGAAGCCCCGATGTGGAGTAGTAGGAGCTGATTGATTAGGTAGAGACAAATGCAGATGGAGCAGTAGAGAGAGTGATAGTGTAGGGAATCCTAGGATAGCGCATAGCTAGCAGGCTGCAGCAATGCGAGAGGCACAAGTGTTTTTCATAGTGCTAGGTGGCATAGAGAGGTGTGCAATGGTGCGAGATGCATGGAGATGTTGCAGTAGCGCAGATGTCAGAGAGAGAGCAGTTGTCAGCAGCAGGTAGAGCTTCAGCATCAGAGTATGTTCCTAACCCAACAAAGTGATTAGTTGGGAGTGTTTTTGTTCCAAGTGTTGTTGGAGCAAGTGGACCAGGTAGATGTGTTGCATGCAGAACATTCTAGAGTTAAAGGATCGGGTTTGAGAGGAAGCCTTTCTTGTTGAGAGGGAGTGTTGAAAAATGTGCAACAAGAAATGTTAAATTTAGAATGTGCTAAAAATAGACTTGCCAAAAAATAGCATGTCTAAAAATAGCAATTTGGCCATTGAGGTCATTGGAAACATTGGGTGAGAGGTGAAACTGCTAAAAATAGAAAGTTCTAAAAATAAAATTTCTGGGTCCCTTCCTATTTATAGCAGTCCCTAGTCTATCTATAAGAAGTAAAATTAATTTTGGTCTTAACAACAGTTGGAAATATTAATTAATTAATTCGATTGAGTTAATTAGTTAAGGAAATTCGAATTTGAAGTCTTTGTGAGCATGCACATGAGTTGTCCCACTGATTGAGGAATTTATCCTTAATTTCCTCCACTGATTGAGGGAATAAGTATGAGTTCTATAATGAGAGAATCAGTTGACTTAGTTCTCACTAGTCAAGTCCAGTTAGATTATTTTAACAAGTTGTTAAAATAATAAAATATAGTTTGTCGATGCTTGCATGCATGTGACAACTATTATTTTAGATAACTGAGGATTCACTCATGGATAACTGTTGCATGCCAGTTCTGTCAGAGACGTAGTTGAGATCACATGTGGGACATTGTACTATCAGTTGGATGAATGTTTTTACTATAAAGGAAGCTCATCCATGATAAGGATTTATCTCCTTCAGGTTTGTGCAGTTATTTCAGAGGTCAGTGTTGTGTGTGAGGTGAGAATCATGCAAGTTGTAGTTAGAGGACCCAGGAAAACTATGCATAGAAATAAGAGGCTTGGAGGGTAGAGGAGAAGGTTTGTGAGAAGCCTTTGACTGTCTATGAGCAATGGAGGGATTGTATTGAGAGATGGATAGCTTCTGAGCTAAGGCTTTGTGTACTCCGGACATATTTCCACTTGTATGATAATACAGAGTTGGGGTTTTAGGCTGAGGCTTTCCCCTGGTTATATCTTCTGTGTTATGTGTGTTTGATTTCTCCATCTTAGTTATATGTGTTCTTATTGATGTTGCTCATGGTTGATTAAGCTTCTGCTAAATTGTTTGTAGAAGTAGATCAAGTGTTTTGCTTTAGTACATTGCATTACCAGGTGATCTACAAGTTGGAAATTTCTACATGGTATTAGAGCTAGCTGATTTGTAGAAAAATTCTACAAAATTCTACATCTTCATCCCAACACACACATCTATGTATTTTTTCATGTCTTTTCTCTTCAATGGTGTTGTTACTTCTATTCTTAGTTGATTTTCATTTTAAATTTTAGCTTGTAGTTAGGTTTCATATCTATTTTAGATTAGTTGTTTTCCTCATTGTTGCTTCAACCACTCTCATCTCTGCATTCTTTAATTGTTAAATTAGTTAACTCATGATTCAATGATTTTTATTCTTTGTCTGCACGTGAATAACACATTTTACATTCCTTGTTAAAAACATAACTCTAACTTCTTCAGCTTGTTTTTCCAAATTTGGTGTTTGGACTGTAGTTATTCTTTTTTTTAATTTTGGTGTTCAAATGACAAATTTGTAGAATGGAAATTTGCTTTAGCACCTTTGTTTTTTATAACACCTTTACTCTAAAATACCATAGGCTATAAGCAATGTTCGGCCCTATAGTGCCTAACATGTTTGTTTCATAAAATTTGGTATATGGTTCACTTTATTTCTGGATTGAATGTCTATAGGCATGGTCTCAGATCACCAGATAGTTAGTTGAGCTAGATGAGTCAAATTTCCTTCAAATGGAACTATGATTAGAATTCAAAACTTGACCTTCAACTATTTCTACCCGAAATCTAGTATTTTTGGGCATTCCCTTCGTAACTCTTTTCCATGTCTTCAGCAGGCCCAGATGCCTAAATACACCCTTCAATACGAAAACACAAGCACTCGAAACTGTGACCTAAAATACCTTCAATGGAAGTATGGATCTGGAATTTTGTCAAAATGGTTGCTTTGCGCAACCCTCGGATACCTAGATGTTTGGATATCTCAACCTTCATGAAAAAATTCACTCTTTTCGAACCTTGAGACAACTCTCTCTCACACATTAATCTAGATCTAAAATAATAATTAAACCCTTGAATTATCTACACACAAAAGTTTTTGAATACTTTTCAATTCCTTAATAAGTTTGGATGAATATGGAATCTGACTCTTTTTTCCATCCACTAACCTGTTTTCACCAAG